>OMLP01014654.1:11401-56930 GCA_900302685.1 Spondyliosoma cantharus
TGAATAATACCATAAACAATGTATAATAGTCTCTCGCCCCCAAAACAACTCACACAGGGGAAGCACTTTGTTTTCACAGAGTGCTGCTAATGCACAGCTACCATGCTTTAATCTTTCCGTCTCTCACACACACACACACACACCTTTGACACCTCTCTTGTCTCACGTGCAACTCAAAACACACAGAAATCACATGTGCACTCTTTCTCTTCGGGCCATTATCTTGTGAATAACTGGCAACACCATTTTCTACAGCAGGGGGACTACCTATCGTGCAGCCCCATAATTACAGCCTCGCCAATTATCAGAGCTTTACAACTACCAATTATCATACTGCTCTCTTTTCTCCAGGCCCCCTTTTTAATGTCAGCGGGAAAGCGAATGGGACAGCCGCAGCAGTGACGAGGTAGGGGGTGCGACTTCACTGAAGACTCAGCGGGCGAAAATCTAAAACGCTTCCTCCAGAAAATTTGCATGCTGTGCATAATGAAACAATAAGTCTAATAAGGAGGGCTCCCCATTGGCGGGGGTAGGCACAGAATGCGGATCGGAAAGAAGAAAGAAAAGAACAAATGGGTGGAAACACTTTACTGCTAAAAAGTCTGTTAATGAACTTGATGGCTTTAACTGTTCCCTTCTGAATCTCGACGCTGGTAATCTTTTTTTAACGAAATGTTCACCTATTCCGACATCTTAACCGATGTCGGATGAAAGCTTGCGGACTAGTAAGCCGTGTCTGTACTATTTGTGAACTCAGCAATTATCTAATAGCGCAGAAGGAAGCGGGGCCCTTGAGGGATCTATCTTTAAACCCAGAGGAAAAGCAGTGTTTTCCATCAGAGAAAGCAGCAGCAGAAGCAGAAGTGGGAGCAGCTACTGATTGTATACACAAGCGCAGTGGCTGATAAGATAAGGCCAGACATACCAATCCAGCGCCTGGCCATCTCCGCGCGGCCTCTCCCCGAAACGAGGCACTGGACGGGTCAATAGGGCGAGTTTCTGAGTGAGGAAGGATGCAGTTTTGAACCGATTCTGGTTGAGGACATGATTCTTTTAATTCTTGAGAGGTAAAGTGCTGTGAAAAGAGCAAAGATGTCACCCTTCAGTTGTGGGGTCACACTAGGCTTGAAATATACGGATTTGGTGAAGTGGCAGAGATGAAACTGAGAATTATTTGGATCTATTGAATCAACTGAAAATGTCCATGGTTACTTCTTTAAAAGCTCAAAGGTTTTTAATCTACATTGATATAAATAGAGAAAAGCAGCCGATCCTCAGGTTTGAGACACTGCTCCCAGCATTTTATACCAAAATATTTACCGACGCCTTCCATTTATCACTCGCACGTTTAGTCATCTGCATTTGTAATTCACTACCTACACAAGCATACACAGTTGCATAGTGCAAACGTAAAAGAGTACCTGTGATAGCTACGAAAAATGACAAAAAAAGGTCGGAATTTATGGGAAAAAAAATTCGTATTTACACACTAATGCCGCTCAAGCATATTTAATGGAGCGTTCAGTAGAACATTCCCTTGAGACAAAATGTAAGCGTCTATCTATGTCAACATGACGAGCACTAAAAAAGCAACGTTGCTAAAAATGTCCAATTGTGCGGACACAATTACGCTGATTGAAACGGGACAGGAAGGAAAACCACACTTGACCTGATCATTACCCTCTCAGTCCCAAAATATTTACGAAAGGAAAACCTTGTTTTCTTACTGAGGGCTAACCTCGACGAGAGATGAAAATACTCTCGGCACGGAGGCTAAATGATAAAAAATAAGGAAGGAGAGAGGTAGTAAAGGAGTCCGGGGGTTGAGCAGAAACAGAAGGAGAGGCAGCAGATAAAAGGGTATAGAAATGGCAGGATGGGACATTATGGTGGAAGAAATGTGTTTGACGAGTGACCTTTCTACCACATCAAGCCAGAACAATGGTCCATTATGTGCTATTGTACCCACAGTGTAATAAACCTTCCTCTTAGCGGTAATGCTGACACGACTGATAGACCACGGTGAAAGGCAGGAAGTACATGAAAGGAGAAGGTCCAGCGGGATAAGATGCCTCCTGAAAGTCCTTTTGGATTGATAACAGCGGCTATCTGGAAAATGTTCTATGTTTTGGCGCCGGGGAGCTTTAGCCACTTGCTATGCCTCAAGATTCTGATCATTCGCAGTCGGCCAAATCGAAACCGCACGCAGGGCCCCAGTTACAGTTTAAAGAATCTCACGTCTGCCACTCACACGGTGCAGAAATACTGTTCTTGGGCTGGCGCTGTTGATCCTGGCCAAGAATTAGTCATACTGAGCAAACGTCTAGGTCAAGGAAAGTTCACTGGAACAGTCTACATGATATAGAGCGCACTGCCTGCTGTATAGATTGAACTTTTAACCTTAAGCCAGGTTTTAAATCTCTTAACTAGTGTAAAATCATTTTTATCAATAGTCATGACCTGATGTCTGTAACTGAGTGGTCTAAATCGACATTTTGAAGGATCTGTTAACCTTGAAATAGATCAGTATTTACCAATACCTCTGTTTGATTGAAGAAAATCACAACTCCAGCCCTGGTGTGAATGTTTCTAATCAATGACATGATCTGATTCAGGCCAAATACATAATTATATAAAAGTACATTCATGTCAGCAATGACCCAATATTTCCATGTGCGTATGCTTAACCGTTCTTCAATTGACTATACATCTCCCACTGCTAACGTCAGTGTGCTGTCTGAACTGTCCATCTAGATTTGTTTGTCTGGCTTGGGGTTGCAGTCCACTGGGACCAGAGACTTTAAACCACACGGAAATCCATTCATCTAGTCAATCACAGCTGGATTAACCATAGCCTCTGGCTGAGGCCAATCGATAGGTGCTCTGCAGCGAGGTGCCGAAGCTCCCGGCTGAACCTTGGGAGAGCAGCTCGGTGAAACACTGCTAACCGGATCACTGTTTAACATCGAAGCAGCCACGGTCGACACATCCTCAACGGGATCTCCCCGTCAGTATCGGTGTATCTCAGCTCCTGGTTAAATACGAGCGGGGAAGATGCTTGTGCTTTTCAGGTGCTCGGGGAGGGAGTTAAACACCGAACGCTGCGCAAAATAAATTAAAGCTTTGAATTAAAAACTACTAGCGGGCAATCCCAAGATGGTTCCTGCTCTGTGGATGACCACAGTAACTACCTTAATTTCTGTTTTTTTTTTCTTTCTAATATACCTTTTTGCCTCATTCCCTCAGCGCTTTCTTGCCTGGAGCACGCTACGTGGTAAAACCATTACAAGCAAACAAAACAACAAATAATCAACCCTTTGCAGCTCTTGCAGAGGCTCAAAGAAAGCTCTGAAGAAATATGTGGTAACACTGCGCAATGTAACGAGAGGGAGTCCTGTCTGTTACAAATATCATTAGATCAGTAGAGTGTAGTGCCTTTAGAAACATTTAAAATCTATTATTTTAAGTCTGTGATGCAGTAGGCGCAAACAGACCTAAGTTAATTGATTTTTCTGTCAATAATAAACCCATAACGACAAAGCAAAGCAAGCATTTGGAAACAAGCACGTAGCCACAAAGAATGGAGCTAAATATACATATGAGAAATGTGCGCGTGTTGCAAAATCACTGTAAACGTGTTCAACAACTGAGAAAAGGGTGCATGTTATCTGCAACAACCACATTGCTGTTTTAAAATAACACAAAATAGTCCCGAATAGGTTTCAGTGGCTCAAAGTGTTTGAAGCCACCATGATAATAAATGTATGCGACATTTGAGAACAAGAAATAACAGAGGAGCCACAGATTGGATTACATACCAACCGACCAGTCTGAACTTTTAACTCTATCCAGCATAACAACCACATCATCCGACGTGGCATTTGCGTTAACTTTATGCCAATTAAAAATAAAGACTCGGCTATTATCATATTATTGGGCTATCTGCTCTGCAGGCGTAAAGAAAGAATTACAAACCAAATTTTCATAACGAGCAACTGCTGGGAGTAATGACTCCTGCCCCTACACCAAGAGCATGGGAATTAATTAGCTGGCAGGGCTATAATGGCCTTGGCATTTACAAACTACTGCCCCCCAAAAAAACTGGCACGGTGCCCGACTGACATTTAGTTTGGTGAGGAAAGGGAGAGAGTAATGCAGTGACAAAGACACTTGCTGTCTCTGGGCTGTTTTTAAGTTTCCATAACAGTTAAAGACTCTGAAATGATGAGTTCTCAAATCTATGCATTTTTTTTTTTTAAATCCACAAATACTTGATGTATTCATCCAGTGCTGCTGTACACACAGTGATTTTGTTTAGTCCATAAAATGTCAGAGGGAATTCCTTCAGTCCGACTGTCACGCTAACTAGATTTGAAAAAAAAAAAAAACTTCCTGAACTCTTCCAAGACCACTTGTTTCCATCTAAAATGTGCACTGGGCTCATCATGCTGCAGAGGCACAGGTACAGTCAGACAGAGCGATGCTGCAACTCTAAGGCTGCGACAAGCTATTATCGGCAATGTCAGTTGGTCTGTCGATTATTTTCCTGAGTAATGGATTAGTTGTTTGGTTTATAAAATGTCAAGACGATGTTGAAAATGTCAGCATTTTCCAAAGCCCGCGACGACATCCTGAAATGTCTTGTTTTGCCAACAACCCAAAGATATTCAGTTTACTGTCATAGAGGAGTCAAGAAAATAGAAAATAACATTTAGGAAGAATTTTGATTATTAGTTCTTTAAAAAATTACTTAAACAGATGAATTAATTGCTATACTTGTTGATTCATTGAATAGTTAACAACTCATTGATTAACTGTTGGAGCTTTATGTAACCCAGCTACAATATACTGTATGTACACAGGACATAGCGGCTGCCGGGGGTCACAGGGGTCAGTCCTGTCCCACGCCCTCAGTCATTAGAGGGCCGAAAACAGCCATCTGACCCCGAAACTAATGTGTGAGGGGCGCCGTTGGAGATCATCCTGTCCTAGGGACAAGCGAGACCATCAGCAGCCCTGGAGAAATGTTTTAAGTTCGGCGTGGAAGATCTTGACTGGCCCATCCGACACTTTTGGGATTAACTAGAACACCGACTGCCAGCCAGGCCTTCTCACCCCACATCACTGTTGGACCTCATGAATACCCCTGTGGGCTTAATGAGAACAAATCCCTGCAGCCAGGTTCCAAAATCTTGCAGAAAGCTTTCCCAGAAGAGCAGAGCTTGTTGACGCAGATTAATGACTAATGAGTGATTAATGGAGGCTTTTGGAATAACAGGTTCAACAAACAAGTGTGGTTAAATGGTGTCCGCATACGGATCGTTGCTAAACTGATTTTAGAGAGAAGTGCGAGCATGTGTTCGACTTCAGCTTCTTAACTTCAATGAGCAGATAGAAGGAAAGTTTAAAGGGCCAAAGGAGGAGAGGATGACCTAGAAACTTCAAATTAAGTTTGCACTTTGTAACTGCGATCAAGGTTATTCAAAACATGGATTTTTTGGGGGTTAAAAACATTGTGAGTGATCCTCGAAGAGCAAATAAATTATTTCATTTGGTTCAGGGCAGAGCTGTGACAGGTTTTTCCCCTCTTTGATATCGGATCCCAAAGTGGCAAAGCTCATGAGAGTCCAGAATCAAAAGGACGTTTACCAACGCAGCACTGAGCAGAAAAAATAAATAAATGTACCAGCATTTAGCAGGCGCTACGCCATGAAGACCTCACCTCTCCTGCTCCATCCTCATCCTCAGCGTCTCCTCCTCTGAAACCTGCGTCTCCTCCAGCCTCCACTTGCTGGAGCCTTTACGATCCATCTTTTCCCCCGGCCGCTCGTCCTTACGGTGCTTCCCAAACCTTGAATACAGAAAAAGGCACAATGAATATCTGTGTCTCTGTATCTACGGGGCAATGCTGTGGGGTTTAATTAAATAATAACACTACATTTTTGGTGTTTTGCTGTGTAAGCTGTCGAAATTGAATCATTCTTCCCGACTGGTGTAGTAGCATGGGCGGATCAATTTTCTCCCAGATGGACCAGTTACAAGATGAAAAAGCCGAAGGTCACAGAACAGATTTATGGAAATCTCTTAATAATTTAGACCTAAGAGATGCGTTTATTGTGAACCAGCAGCCATGCTCATAAAATATGAGCCATTTCTCTCCAGTACGGCAGCCTTCCAGCTGATCTGACTGAAAATGTTAGTATGCCTGCGATCGCAAAAAAACAGCCAACAGGTATCGTAGTCGATCAAGCCCTCAAATGAACCATTTGCAAAAGTACTTCTCACAAGTTCAGAGCCCTTTCAGTTCATTTAAAGTTGGGGAGTGGCAAACCAAGACGGCGTAGACGAGGCCCATCACAGTAATTATATTCATAGGGTGGGAGTGACGCTTAACGAAATAGGAGCCGTTGCAGAGATATTTCAGCTTGATTGACTCAGTATAAAGCCGCAGCCTGTTGAAGAAATGACTTTGGCAGCGTGCTCGCTTCCACAATGAACCTCAGCGATTATTCACAGGGAAATTGGTCCGTGGAGAATATCTACGACTTCTAAAGAGACAACGCTGACAGAAACCAAAGAGGTGAGTGTGTTTGTGTGTGTGTGTGTGAGTGTGTGTGTTAATGAAAGAGGGAAGTGAACAAGAGAGGAAGAAATGAACATGTGCAAGAGAAACTCAATGAATCAAACATTAAGACTGCAAGCTAAACTACTGTATATGGTGAAGAAAACAAAGAACACCTCAGGAGGTGTGTGTTGTGTGTGTGTCTGTGTGTGAGAAAGGAAGATAAAAAAGAAAGTGATGGAAAGACAAAGTCACTGGATCAAACAAAAACCCAAAGAAGCGAAATTCCCGTAAGAAGAGCGCGAGTGTGTTTAAGAATTTAAGAGATAGAGGCTGTAAATTGCCCAATAGGAGTAAGAAAAAAACAACACGCGCCGAGATGTGAGCCGCGTGAATGTGTGCATGTAAAGCAATGTAGAAGAAAGAGAATTGAAAAAGAAGAGAAATAAGGTAAAATCGATGAGAGAGACACAGGAAGAAAAGAACAAAACAAGCGCATGAATCTGCAGAGAGAACCCAGCGGTGTGAGTGCGGAGGTGTGTGAGGAGGAAAATAGAAAAAGAAAGAAAACAAAACAAACCCTGAATGGGAATAAAGGTGAGAGCGCGAAATGAATGGGAGAGCGAGAGGAAAAAAAAAAAAAAAAGGTAGAAAGCAAATTGAAATGTCATCTAAAAGAACTGTGCAATAATGTGAGGAGAGGAGAACGAGGAAGAGACAGCAAATAAAGAAATATTTTGTGTGTGTAACTCTGAGACAGAACGAACAGAGAGGGACAGACGTATCACACTTGTTATATATATATATTAAAACAAGTTAGGATAATAAGAATCGCGACACAGTTACCACATCGGCTGTCATGTTCCACGACTTTACCGACAACTATCCTTAACAAAAAAATTGATTTTTCTCATAATCTCGAAACCTTTTCCTTCCCAGTTTGTGGGAAAGAAAAGAAACCATCCGATGCTCTATGTGAGCTCAGACTTTCTCTTTAAAGTCATAAAATAATCCAAACTTACAAGAGAACGGATCGAATTCTCTGTCTTGCAGCGTCCCGGTGGCCGAGTGGACAGAAGCCCAAAAAACGACGGGAAACGGAGCGCTTGTAGAACACTTCCTGCGCCGCTTTGGCATCCGTGCGAACACGCACCCAGTGCATGTGGCACGCAGATGCTGCCCAGAGGTTTCGGCATCTGGTCTTTTTTGTTGCTCGCCATGTGCAGATCTCACAAAAAAAAAATATTTGCAAGGCAGACAATTAGGATAGCTGCTGCTGAATCTGGGATTCCATCATGACAGGTGTTGGCAGTTTGTCAAACAGAGTGAATCTGTGTGAAGTTTGTCCGATGACTGACAAAAGCGCTAAATACTTACACGTAAATAAACCTTTTTTCGATTCTAAAATGACGTTTGAAGAAGAGTCAAGTAAATGTACGAGGTGCCATTCTAAGGGGTCGAAGACATTGGCCAAATCCATCACCTAGACAAAAAACGATGCACCAAAACAGACTCGCAACCAAAGAGAAAACTTAAAACTGGTTATGCCATCCATGAATATTGTGCAGCAGCTGTGATATAAGGTCTTTGATTAAAAATCTGCGTTGGCATGAAATGAAAACTCATCTGCGATGACCCGAGAGGACCCGACGATGCAACAAGAGGTTCCCAAGCTCCCATAAAATTCAGCACGGCTCCTGATTTGTCAGCTGGAAGAGATCTGAACATCTACCAGAACTGATTCAACTTAATGTGTGCAAGTTCTGCCTCTGGGGGCATCTCAATTCAAACAAGAGAAAAAGACAAATAGCGTCATTCACGTTATGTTCAGTCTGGTTCACACACTTCCTGTCTCACTCTCCGACGTGTCATCGGATGTTTCCTAACACGCTACAGCGACAGACGACCAATTGAATCCCACTGTTAACTGACGAATTTCTCTCGGTTTGATCATTGCTGGACACAACTGGGATAATGCAACTACACAACTCAACATATATAACAAAGGTCTACTTGTTTGTTGGCACATATTATAGTTTCAACTAAAAGTATGTTATCAAATACTGAACATTTCCTGATGTTCCTGAAATTTCATGACAAGCAGAAGCCCACAAACAACAACAGATGCTGACGCTTCGGAGGGTAAAAGACAAACTGAGGACAACCAGGAGATGGTGATGGGGAGGAGGAACTGCAGTAAGTGTAAGGAGGAGGAGGAGGAGGAGGCGGGCCTGGAGACTATAAGGTCCATTACTTGATTAATTTAACTGCGGCCGCCTAGAAATGCTCAGAGTGACGGCTCGCCGTTAATGTTAAGAGCAGGAGTGATCTATCACGGCGCGAGACGGTTGACACTTTCTCTCTCCACACCACTAACTTTCATTAACAGCCCCTTAAAAGACAGCCAAACTCTCCCCGTCGCACGCACACACAGCCACATACACAAACACACACACACAGAAAGATTTACGACTGAATGGGAAAACTTTGAAAAGGAGACAGAGTATAAACCGTGACACCGGGGGCATTTAATAATCTTATATTCCAGGCACAGTTAGGCCCGCCTCGTCTTGTGGAGCCGCACACCATCGATAAAGAGGCTTTGACGGGTTTCTGCAGTTCGAAAAGACAACTTCAAAATGTCAAGGATTCGGCTAATTCAATTCAGCGGGCCACCCGTGTGTCACCGCTAATCCTTTAACAGCACAAAAAGTGAAAACAAGTCTGCCGGTGTTGTGGACACTTTTGGGTGACATATTGGATACGCAGCGCCGCTGAAATGTCAGCGGGACACATGGGGGCAAGTCGGCACATCAGAACGCGGTGAAGTTTGGATAAAGTCAAGAATTAATGTCACTGAAATATGATCACAGCACGATGGCATCCGTGAAAATGTCCAAAAAATACGTCCATCCACTGCTTGATAAATGTGACAGGGTATCACGAAATCATTGTTGGGGGAATCGTGTTGAATTTATTTGCTGACATGTTACAAGATGAAACTATTGTGTTTCTTGATGATTTTCAAATCATCGATCTTTGCTCGCGACACGTTAGCCTTTCTGTGCAGCTGTGCATAAACTACAGCTCAGGATCATCTTTAAGATACAAAAGCGCTAAATTATCGGTTACCTTATCAGAATCTTTTCAAGAATTGCAGGTTGCTAGTTGTTATCAGTGTAGGCTGGATCACTAAACACTAGCATGTTGACATGTTGATTACATGCTACTCTGTGTTAACACACAATGCTAATGTCATGTTAGCACTGGCATCCAGAGGAAGTTACAGCTAAGCCAAAGCAAACCTGCAGATGACCAAGTCCATGTTAGATCCATGGAAGATGAGCCAATTCTAACAGTGAAGTCTGTATCATATCGTACCGTGCCATACATTCTGACGTAAGCAACGACTTAAGCTTCCCTCTGGTGCCACAGAAAGGCCGATAGTGGGATCCAAGAGCAGCAAATTTGGTGTGTAGTGAGTATTACCGCTTCAAAGAGCAGCCAAGTCTTCTTGTGTGAGCACAGCCGGGAATACGAGCAACAAGTAACGATGAACACAGCATTATCAGCAGTGACTATTAGCATTTTATCTCGCATTACGCTCTGTTCTCTTCCCCTGAGTGGAGTATGACGCATGAACGTCGCACCATCCGCAAAAAAACAAAAAAAACAACAGACAAACAAACAAGTGTGAGCTTCTAAGAAAACCCATCGGCAGACGGCGAGGACGATCAAAAACAGGCCCCGCAGTGCTTCCTCGGCGACACATCACGAAGCTCGTCACAGCATGAGCCTTTTCCATGTTCGGGCTTGTTCACTTGTTCATGACGAGAACGAACACACACACACACGCACACACACACTATAACCACTGCAAAATTAGCGCAGCCCTCGAATTTCTGGGCAGCGTCCGTCTTCACCGGTGCCAAGCTAACAGACTGGGTGTTGCTTTTGAGTCCAAGTGATGATCAGAGAGAGAGAGGGTGAGAGAGCAGGAGAGAGAGAGAGAGAGAGAGAGAATAGATGGATACAGAGTTGGCAGGCTGCACTGTTGGCAGGGGTTGATGGTAATGAGGCTTTGATTGGGACTGAGTGTGAGGCCTTCGAGACATGAGAGGGTCAGGCAGTGGCAGCTCTGTTGAACACACACACACACACACACGTACACACACACACACACTCTGCAGGCCTCCTACTCTTAATCAACCCCGCCTACATGCAAACACACATCAAATTACGAGCTCCCTGACACTCATGAACACAAAGCCCTCACTCACTCACTCACTCACACACACACACACACACACACACACACACACACACTCAATCACGGGGATCTCACTTGCTCACATCACATTCGGCGGTGCGATGGGGCCGCACTTTTTAAAAAAAGCATCCACGCTCGGCGGTTTTGAGCCCCGACAACACGCATTTGCATCCTGTTTCATCGTGACATGTTGACACTAACACAAGCGAAAACATGCAAATGAAGGTACCTTTTTTTTTTTCTCTCTTTTTCAGTAACATTTGAGGCTAAGTGCTCGCCGGGTAGTGTTTGCTAAACTGCGGCTCCCACATATCACCTGTCAGTCAAACGACGTGGGTGTTACAAGGAAGTGTTCTTCATCGGGTTTTCTGTTAATTCAGCTGTGAGCTTCTGAATGTGCCGCCTTCTCGTTGTGCCCTTTATTAAACACAATGTGACACGACACAAAAGTGCTAAATAAATGATCATTTCACTCTGTTCTTGGTCCGTTCAGATTTGGAAAATATCCCACTGGGGTTGAGGTTTTCAGTTTTTCTTCTAGTTGAATAACAAACAGGAAGAGTTTTAAGGAATATACAAGTCTTGATTTAACTTCTAGGGGAAACTGGGTGAAAAGATTATGAGAATAAACAGGCTTTTTCCCCGTTTACTGTCTGATTACGCAGGAATAGAGAAATCCATATGTGAAGGTTATCAATCTAGATGTGGTTCAGGGACAGGATCTCAAGATTAGGTAATAAGGTGGCACCAAACCAAAGATCCCCTCAACACAAAGGTTAATACTGTGCTTGAGTTGTGCATATTTTCAAACAAAAAAATTTAAATTGCATTCCTCTTTCCAGAGATTTTTGACGCATCTGGAGTTTTCAGTGCCAGAGCAGCCTTGACAATATAGAAAATCATTACTTTTTCTGGTCTATTCCACTGGAATGAGGAATAAATGAGTAAAAAAGAAAAACGTAGACTGTTTTACACATTCAAAGACAAAAATAATCTAAATTCTCGTTCAGTAAATGTCCTGAAATGTATTTAAAGTATGGAGGTCTAACAATAATACATCAGTGCAGTTTTAATGATTTACTGTTCATGCATACAAAGTTTTGCAGGGTGAAGAAATGCAATCTGTTCCCGATCACATTTCATAGATTAATATGCTGTTGAGCCACCATTAATTTCTCCCCCTAAAAATTGCTTACTTAATTCCCACTAAACTTAAACAGCGCCAGCTTACTCACAGTGAGAAATGGCAGAGTGTTGCGTCTGAGAAAATATTGGATAAGTCAGCTAAACGGGAGTTAAAAGTATATATATCGTAGAAGAATATTCCACTTAACTCAAACCTTGTCAAGAAGATAATATTTGAGCTTTTGTTCTGTCTATTCTTTAAACGAACCAGAAATGTTATACATCACTTCCTGTGTTCAGAGGAGTAAAATGTTAAAGCTTGAAGTGCCGCTGCGTCGACAGCGAAGTCACAGTTTTGTGGATTCTTCCTTTGAAAACGTGTGACCGGGACTTGACATACAGATGAGCTGAATACATCCCACATCATTATTTTGGAGCACACAGATGTCTCATCCAGTAAACACCGTGGCGCAGATCAAACAGGCAGTCAGACACAGTTTTAATGGAGCAGATCAGATGTGACCAATATCGAGCCAATCAGAGCGCCATCGCACTGATGTTCTGACAAACAAACACCATCGTTATCATCTGGTGGTGGGGGAAAGAGGAGGAGGACTGGATCTGAGTGTGTGTGAGTGTGAGAGATGACTGGAGATTACTGCAGTGTGTGTTTGTCGGGGGCCATACTGTGGGTTTGGATTTGTCTATGAACTGAGTGGCCTTTATGTTGATGTCATTTCATAATATATCTACAATTCATGTCTCTGTGCATGTGTGTGTTCCCTGCTAATTATTCCAGTGTGTCAACTACAGTATGTCTGCATTTATGAGATTGCAGTAAGTGTCCATGTGTGATTACATCGTGTGTGTGTGTGTGTGTGGCCCCGACTGCCTGCCATAAGCCTCTCTGCTTTCCCTCAAGTTAGCTGCTAGCTGGTGTCATTTGAAGCGATCCCACCTGTTCGACACAGAGCTCCTCAGACTTTAACCTTGCGCCGCCCCCTGAAGGTTCATTAGCTCAGTTTCAGCTCCTGGTCTTTCTGACGCGCTTCTGTTTTTCCATTACTGTTCTTACAGTACAACAAAGCTTAATCAGGAACTCTGCCAATTGTCAACCAGCTTCGTGTCGGTAGTGTATACTAATGTAAAAGTTCTGAGTCTCACCAAACTCAGATAAAACTGTCTAAAATCTGTTTTCAACAACATTTACACTACGCAATACGATACAGTTTGCTACCAGCTGACCGCCGACCTGTTTCCAGTTTTAAACCGGACAGTGCGTCATCCTTCAGCAGGAGTGCTTGTTGTGCTCATTGGGCCGGTGCAGCGCTATGCATTCTGGTTGTTGTAGGTTTTCTACCATTGCCCCTTTTCTTTGTTTTCTCCACTCACGTAGCACCAATTTAGACAGTATTTGTCTTTCTGCAGCGTCGACTGCCCGCAGATTTTATGCAACGGTCATATTTCCAGCGTTGAAATACTCCTTTAATTGCACCATAAATATAAATCAGGATTGTGTGTTTTTACTAAAGAGTGACTTCAGCTGAGACAAGTTGATGATGTAGTCGTAGCTGCTCGACCTGGGGTGCACACCCCAGTTGAACTGGGTATATCGACCTTCTTGGCTACATGTTAATTATTACTAACAAGGCTGACATTTGTTTGATAAAATATTCATAACTGAAGGTCAACTTCTGTCATAAAGTTGGCTCCGTGGTCATCAAGTGACCTTTGTAATATCTGTATAAACCCCTTAAGTGTATCTTGATTTGAACCGCTATTTGATTAGCACCAACATCAAGAATACATTGTTAACTCTTAACTTCAGAGCAGCTTCACTCTCCAGACTGTGAGAGGTGTGTTTTTTTAAACCCACCTGTTTAAGAAAATAACGATAAATCTAACTCGTAACCTTGTTTGTTGAAATCCTCCTCCAGCTCACTTGATTGATCTCTCTCCCTTACAGTGTATCAGACCTCTGTCAGTCTATTTTATGTCATTTCTGTCTACAACAATATATTTGTTTGTCTTTCGGTACCCTTCTCTCCTTCTAAAAGTCCTTCCTTTTTATTTCCCTCCCTCCATCTCCGTGGGCCTCATTACCTTCCTCCTCTCAGACAAGAGTCACTGTTTTGTTTCCTTGTCATCGCCACTTTGGCTAATATGATATACAACCGTATTACTGGCTGGGCTCAGAGGCTTCCCGACCAATCAGATGGAGGAAGGGCAGACCAAATGACCTGGACACCAATTGTAAAAGGGAAGGAGGAGAGACATGAAGGAGGAAATGTACAGACGACAAACTATTGGGATGTTTGTGTGTGAAGTGTGCGTGTCAGTTTGGCTAAAAGGTGTTGTACAGCAGGTAAAATGTTGCAGAGAAAGAATTAATAACAGGAAACTCAAACTACAAAGGTCAACTTGTCTGAGAGTCTTATTAGCGCGTCCTCACACTATTTTACTGCTGTGGCTCCGCAGCTCAGGCCTGTCGTGTTCATTTATCTCACTCACAGAACAAATCATACGGCTGTTTTAGGCACGTCCAAGCCTCCAAAAAGTAAGATTAACGTTATTTGTCCACGTGTCAACAGGAGTTTGTTTTCTTCACAGGAAGACGGCACACGGAACTGCCTAAATAGGGACGTGTCAGCTTTTTGCAGTAGATATTGATCAGAATGGCTTGGACAGGCTGATATATATATAGTTTAGGAAGGTTTTGTGCTTACGTTGTGCAGACGATAAAACAGTAAACGTGTTTGATGAAAATTGCTCTGCGACACAATGTGCCGTCAACACAAGATAAGCCCTGAACACACACTGTGTACTGTTCTTTCTTCTTACGCTGTGTTTTCACACAGAGTAGATTGTGCAGTTAAGTGCCAAAACATTCAGGAAACGTCTTTGTGCAGAAAGCGAAATAAGATAAGAACATTCAATAAAGCAAAAAACTACGAGGCCCAGTCACAAAGTGAACAGAAATAAAACTCCTTAAAGATAAAATCACACCAACAGTCTTGCGTTTTGCTCTGTTAAACGACTAGACTGCTTCAGTCTTACCTGAACATGTCCCCGAGGCCTTTCAGCATGCCCTTCTTGGCCTTTCCCTTGTCTTTCTCCTTTCCTCCGTCCTGCTGCTTCTTCTTCTCCTTCCCCCCCTTGTCTTTGTCTTTCTTCTTCTCCTCTTTGGTGCGATTAGTGCCGTTGACCAGGGGTTTTTCGGAGCCGGACAGCGGGGTCTGGTCGGCCACCGTGGACACGGAGTCTCTCCCCGATCGTGAGCTCTCCTCCGTGTCCTCCTCCACTGGAAAGAGGGAAAGGCAAATAGATGGAGGGAATGGAGAACATCTTTTTTAAACTGTGAACAGGTTATTTTGGACATACTGTATGAAACTCAATAAGCCTAATAAATGAAAATGTATAAGTCTCATAAATGTGTAATTATGTCTCCTAAGTGCCAAAAGGAGCTTAATACAATTTAATTACATATTACTAGTGATTGAGGAGCTCTGTTCTGCAGTGAAATACTAATCATTAGAGACTCTGACTGGGATAAAATGATTAAAGGCGATAAATTAATTACTTTGACAGTACCATGGCATGTTTCTGTAACACAATATGAGATCAACTTTACATAGAAAACAGATTCTTTGGGCTCTCCATCTGGATTGATTCGGTGTCAGTTGCCAAGTTTTGGATGCAACTAGATGACACTTGTGATGCTCAAAGCACCAACAAAACACATGTTTGGAAAAACATGAAACTACACGAAGCTGCGCAGAACGAGGTCCGCAGATTGTCTTGATTAAGCGGGTCGTGAGATGGAGACGTTGTCGTTGAGTTTTTCAAATGTGTTGTTTTGGGAATTTTTGCACCACCAGCCGGTTGCCATCTTGTTCTATTATATTCGAGAGAAGGCGACAGAACTACAGTTACGAGGAGAGTATGTGTTTTGAATTTGGGGTGAAATGTGACTTTATTTCATGTCCATATAAAAGAAGAAGAAGAATCGGGAAGGGGACAGCATCTATGCATATTTCTTACTCATCGCATGGAGATAATTCATCGGTGTGTGTCTAACTCTCTCAGATTATATATTTCCATTTTGTGTGACTCACATTTACAGAAAGGAATCAACCAAATCAGAAACAGGAGCGTTGAATAGAAAAGCGAATACAACAGAGTGGCTTCGACTGTATTGTTGTGTTGTGTCGTGTTCTAATGCAGCCACTCTAGTAAGAAAGCAGCTTGTTCCAGGCGTGATCGATGCCTCCCTATCCTCCTGACTCATCCTCATTTCAGATGCCTCATATTGACACTGTGATGACATGTAACGCGGCAGATAGCTCCGTCCTGACACAGCCATATGCCGTTGCCACAAGCAGTGATTACATCAGCTGCAGGAGATCGAGCGTTAGTCAGAATGCTGTCACTCCCATGCGTGATTACGGAAGGCGCATCCAAGTTTTAGTGGCTGACACATCATCAGTTTCAATATCAATCCTTGTTATTGATTTTCCAGGGTGATATAATGCAATGCCACTGATGTCATCATTGCACAATTTCACATTTCAGACTTGCTCCAGGAGCTCCTCGCTGAAGGACGCAGACAGGACTCTGAGCTGCTGACGACCTTTGTGGGATCAAACCTGTGATTTTTGAAAAAACAAAAACAGGACAGTTTAATTAACCGCTGGCTGACGTACAAACTGAACATATCTTACATGTCTCCATGCCCTCATCGTCTTCTTCCGTTGCAGCAGGTCGGTCGTAGGATTTGTCGATGGCCGCTCTGAAGCTCTCGTTGCAGCCCCGCCCCCTGATGATGCGGGGGCGCGGCCTGTGGAAGGGGAGGTCCCCGTTGAGGGTTACCTCGGCAACAGCCGTCTGGAGGCTCTCTAGAGAGCTGGACTTCTTTAAGCCCAGTGACGGTCCCACGTCCTTTGTGGAGGAACCTGATGGGAGGATACAGAGGTTTGTACTGGAGGAACGTGGTCGGCCCTGACAAAGTCCCAATCAACACTGTGTCCTAGTACTGAACACTGTAATACTGCACCAACCTAACCAGCCACCCTGTCCTCCTCGTATACTTCAAACAGCAAAGACCTCTTCGGAGTGGAGCAAAAATATGTACGGCAGTAATTTAACAACACTGCTGCAAGAAGTGGGAGGCCTCCATGTGCTACATCTGTACTTTGAACTCTATAAATTGTCACCACAAGTAAGCATCTCACTGATTGTGGTACAAAGCTATTTGCGACTTCTTTTGATACCATGGCAACAAGAAAAATGTCCAAGGCATACAAAATAAGATATTTTTTTTCTTTTTTTACACCTGTGCTGGTACAGTATCTTATCTTTTTTTAAAGCTTTGATATTGTTTAATTAATGGAGATCATAGTGTCCCTGATATTTGCAACTACAAAGAGGAGACAGACTAGAAAGCTACAATCTGAATTAATTTCCATCCTGATGTTATTTCTATTCCAACGTCGCCTCATCTTTTAGTGCCACAATAAATAACTCAACCCGTCCAGAATCACTATGTGCCCGTTGACTTTGGTTGTAAATAAAACTGTTAAAACATTCTCAAGGATAAAGGATGATGTAGTGCGGGAGAAGCTTGAGAGTGATGCTGCAATATGACTAAACAGGATGATTTAAGAGGATGAATTGAGAGGATGAGAGAGAGTTTCTTTTTTTCCTGAGTAAGCAACGTGACACTTACAGTATTTCACAACGAGCCGCTTCCTGCCAAACTCCAAGTGACCAGCAATTCAAAGCTGTCCAAGTATGACCTCACAGTCCCCACTGTCGAACAATCTTAGCATTTCTCATACGGCCGTTTTTAAAGTGGATTCTGGGATTAGCTCCAGCCAACCTCACCGTGACCCTCGAGGTGAACGGCCAGCGAAAACGCCATTAGCACACACACAGTACAGCAACGACAGGGAACCTGGAAACGGGACGACGACTGCATTATCTTGGCTTTTTGTTCCACTTCTAGCCGACACCAACAAAAGAGAAAGACCTGCTCCATTGTGCAGGAATGTTACGTAAATGCTAAACCATCTTATAGCTGATACTGCTTATCTTTTCTTCATACAATATAATGCAAAAAGGAAGAAGATGACCTGAAAAGCACTCGGAACGTTTTCTTCCATGCTCAGATTTATGCACACAGGTCTGTTAAAAATAGACCGGTCACGACAGATGTCCATCTTGTATTCTACTTCTGCAGCTGGCGAACAATAAAACCATTATATGCACCAGCGATGGATCAGCAACGACACACACTCACCCTTTCAAGGAACTATGCCTCAACAAGCGGGTGAAGCTATTGCTTCGGTGGAGGAGCATCTCTACGAACAAACACCTGGTCTACCCGAGCATGCCGAGCCTCAGAGGACTAATAAGAAACTGTGACAACAACACATCATATTTAAACCTGGGTGCTGTTTGTTTCACATAGAAGGAAACTCAATGATCAATGTGTGTGTGTGTGTGTGTGTGTGTGTGTGTGTGTGTGTATGCGTGTGTGTTTGTGTTGCATTCCTCCTGAATGACTACAAATTTCATTACAAGATGTGGCTGGGAATGAAAATAACCATCAGCAAAATAGGAGAAACATGACAGTTTAATTAAACTAAGACTATTTGTACAGTGTTGCGGGCATTAATTCTTTGCTCCCACATGGCAGCTTTCAACCGGCTGCGGATGTGTACGGTGGCAAATAAATGTAAGGAGATAAGGTGAGGAAGGCATGGACGTAAATGGAAGAGTCCTAATCCCTCTGCGTGGTGTCACTTCAGAGCTACTGTAGCAGGAGGCTGCGAAATACACAAGGCCTGACAGATTAACGTGCGGCGCCATGAGGGAGGAGAGGGACTGAAAGAGAGGGAGATAGGGGAGGCAGGAAGAGTGGAAAAGAGGGGTGAGAGAGGAAGGAGGAGACAGAAAAATAAGTGTCTAAGATAGAGAGGACAGAGTGGAAGGTGAGTGAAATTGAAGGGAGGTTGAAAGAGAGTAATAAATACGAACGAGAGCACCAATTGTGTTTTCATCCACAGCTGAAAAACATTCTTTAATACATACCATAGGCCTAGGAGACTTACAGTAGGACGTAGGACTTTTTTTATCGATCCACTGTGAAATTCTAGTTTTTCTTAACCAGATATGTAAAACAGCACAGTAGAAATACTTTATTACTGTACCTGAGCATATTTTTCAGGTATCTGTCCTTGGAAAACGTCTTTTTCCTAGAGCTTTTGACTTTTCCTCCTTACATGCACTTGCTCCGCTCCTTACACTTTCTAAAACAGGCTCGTTACTTCATCTTTAATCGTTTGAAGGGAGTTAGCGGTTGGTTTTGGTTTGTGTCGCTGCACGCTGCCTTCCCAACGTCACATGACTGATTTCAACCTATCCTATCGTTTCATCACGCGCACGATGTAACAAGACAGAAAGGGAGACTTGAATGGGGTTGTTAGTTGGTTGGTAGTTGACGTCTGGGGAATGCTAACTTTTGCAAATTGCAAATTTTCTATCTCTAAGCTGGATGTATAGATGTTCTGACGGTGTGGTCACTTTGGGCCTGCCTGATCGTGGTTTCATTGACACTGATCCAGTTGCTGAAATTCCTGTTTACACGCACTGCCCCTATTACAAACCTTTAGCCTAGCCCCGATTTGACGCTGAGAAAGTTATTCTATGCATAGTGTGCCTATCTGACTCATTAAACCTTCTGATTATTTACGGGTTTTAATATAACAGATTTCAATCAATGTGATCTCAGACTGCATATTTAGTGTGCTGGCTCTTTATTTCAATTCTTATTCTGGGCACGACAGACTTGGCTTTCTTGAAACAAACTAAAATCTTCATACAGTCAATTAGGGTCAGAGATATTGAAATGTATTCAAATGCCCTGCCAGACTGTAGCATCATTTTTAAAAATGCAACTCTGGAAACAAGCTAAAAAAAAATAAAAATAATCCAAGCTCCTTGTTTACAGTCAGACTGACCGAAAAAAAAGAATACAGACAGAGAGAGAGAAAAAAATTGAATGGTAAATTGAATACATGCAGAGTGAACAAGCTAGTGGGTTGGCGGCCTCACATTCATTCTCATCAGCCTGTCCTGTTCCCTTAACGTCTCACTGAGAGCCGGGCTGATAGGCTTTTCACGCTGCACACACACTTATTTAAAGGCTTTGCCCAGCGCCATTCACTACAGTCACACTTCAGCGGCAGTCTTAAACCAAAAAAAAAAGAAAAAAAAGGGGATAATGTACACCGTGTTGGAGATCTGACAAATGGCATTTAGACAAAAACATGAAAAACTTTTCTTTTTTTCTTTTCTTCATCTTAAAAAGACTTTTAAACCTGCTGATGAGGTTTTGGAGAATCATTCTGCTGACTTTGGAAGAAAAAAAGAAAAAAAAGAAAACCGTGAGCTCATCTTTTCGCTTTCCTTTGTACGAGGTAAAATGTGTTAAATTTTAAACGATGCAGTCTGGCACCACAGCTCACGTACACCGTCTGACAGATATTTAAAAAAAAAAGACAGCTAAATGGATTATTTCAAATCTGGCAACCAGTCAGTCAGCTCTGAATAATCTGCGTCAGCGTGTTTGGACAGAGTGACACTCGTACTCATCTGCAGATAAACATACCAAGTAAAGCCGTGACAGGCCTTCCAATAACAAATACAGAGCCGCCGTGTAGCAGCTGGAACCAGGAGGGGTCAGATGTTGTTGACACCAGACACACCTGGAACTGGCAACAGCAGGGATATTGATTCAGTCTGCACGAGGGGAATTATTTGATTTCAGTGTCTGTCCGGAGATTGAAAAAAAAAAATGAGTATTTGGTTCCTCCAAAAGTGAAAATGGTTGGCCATCTTTAAATCTGTTGGTCAGCGTTTATGATGAGTTCTGACGGAGGCCAACATAATGTGACTCTTTCTGGAATAGCAAATATTAAACTCCAGCGTGCATTTTTTACTACCCAAAGTGATTAAAAATGGACTCCAGAAGTGTTTATCTCACAGGTATTTATGATGCGTCTAAAAAGTTCATCATGACACTGCCAACAGTACAGCTTTGTCCTCCATCCCTGAAGAGTCCTCGTCTAACATGTGGAACCAGCCTGTGTCAATAAACCTCTCAGCCAATGGCGGCTCAGGAGACGACGGCTACTATATCCCGTCTCTCGGAGATGTCGCAGTCTTTGGTTTCAGCAGGATGGTTGTGTTTCGGCTTTGGTAAATGGGCCATGGATCATTTGTACTTAGTGGAGAGTAGAGGGTTTTATTTTTTTAAAAGCTGGTAAAGTGACACCGGGGGGCCCACAAAGTGAAAATAAACCCCGGATCCTTAAATAAACAGGGTGAAATCTATTAGCCCGCGGCATTAGGGAAACTAAATAGGTGTAAGGTTTCCAAACGGGAAAAAAGTAGCTCCTTTTCTACAAATGTTCACAGCAAAGATCCATTTTAGGAATAATCAGTATCTGCCCGTGTAATGAGATCATTTCAGAGTTTCACTGTAAAAACAGATGAGTCCAATTCATTCAATTCAAACAATGGTGCTTAATTAAAGGAAGATGTCTCAAACGCACAACTTTTATCAGAGGCTGATAGAAGTGACCACAGCGATGGAAAAAATAGTTTTCTATGAAGTGTCAGACGGGAAGGAAGTGTTATAAAAGAGATAATATATTCCACTACCTGCTTAACGTTACCATATAACTCTTCAATCATCAGTCTCCCGTAACAGCCGCGTAAACCTCCACTAGTGCTCAAGGCAACACAGCAGCTCTCCATAGATTAGTGCCTATTTGTGCGATACAAACAGTGCTGCCACTTGAAGATGAAGGTTGGAAGAGTCTATTCATAACTGACATTGACGGCACTGGCCTTGCATTCCTTTTCTTTGCGTTTTCTTACTTGTGGTTGTGCAAATTAAGGTCGTCCTCTGAAAGAAGTAAAAGTAGAAGCCGTGTTTGACCTCCATCCTGGAAACAATTTTCAAAAGTGGTTCCCGTTGCCTAAACTTACCAGATCTTAAGTTCAATATGCAAGTTGATTTTTGAGTCCCGTTCCCATCATGTCAGTATTTGTTGAATTGGGAATGAGATGTATCATATAAAATGAGATATAATATACTTTCTTACAAATTGGATCTTTAGCCACGGGGGTGGAAGATCCAAAAATGTTCCTATGAACTATTGTGTAACTATCATGGCAGTAATTCTGGATTCTGGACCTCTTTTTTTTTTTTATTTAAGCACAAGGACCTCATAGATTTTAAAAAGGCAATGAAGTACTAAGTTTTTTAACTTTTCCTTGCCGTCACATTATGCAACAGTACAGCTGACTCATCTGTCGCCACCATTTGGCAGGTACACCTTATACCAAACTTTATGTAACATAAAATCTCATCCGTGCCTCCTCGCGGTATCACAACATGACAGAAAGCTGGAAACAATCTTCCTTCCATCTCATGGTTGCCCACACACAGTTTAAAAAGTTTCAACAAGTATCCGCTTGTGCTTTACCACAGGACCTCTCTCGAGCCTCTTTTCACACTTTTTCTCCACGTTTCTGTCTTCACACTTTATTTTCTGAGTGAAGTACACGGTCATACCTCCAAGTTTCCATGAAACTGCGAGACAGCTTTCTCCTCGCACTCTAAACCTTTCATCGCTCTCTTTCTCCTCCGCTACACATCTTGCTTCAACGGGATCTGTCCTTTTGTCCAAGTCGCTGATATCAGAGGCAGGCCTTCCATTCAGTCGAGGGCGACAGTGAAAATACACAAGACATGACAGTGACGGATGACTCGCTGTCAGCTCGCTGCCTTAACCAAGGACAGAGTGCTTTTTGTGCTCTCTCTCTCTCTCTCTCGCCTCGCACACAAACAAACGTACAACTCCTGACGCACACGCAAAACAATTAGTGCTTCAGCCGCATCTGAGGCAAAAAGGGAGAAAATCAAATCTGCAGTCACCCGCCTGTTTTCACCACCGTGTTCAGCAGCGACCTCAAACTGTGGCGAGAACTGCGAGTCCTCCCTCTGCACGCTGACAAATTTGTCTTGTCAAGAGCGAGCAAACCACCGAACGCAGGCAACACTACGCAGACGTACGAAGAGCAGAGCGGTGAATAAACAACTCGGAGACGTAATCTGCGAGTTAACCACTGAATTCGTATTTATAGATCAATGTGTTCGATTTAATGTCCGTCATCGAACAATTTGCGTCATGTCCTGTTACAGTTACGGATCGATCCGTTCTGAAAAGCCACAGAGAACCTCTTCTGATTGTCGCTCACCTCTGCAGATACAAGTGTTTCCTAAAGTTTATAAATGTGTCATCAGATTCTATCGACATCTTAAAATGCAAAGAGTGAATGAAGAAAACATGGACTGCAAAGGTAGCTGTGAGATGGTAATGAGGGACCCAGGACAGAGAGGTATAACGAGGTATAATCGTTTTTATTCATCCGTGTGTAAGTAGATTTCATGAAAACTGTGATCAGTTGATTAGTTAGGTGGAGGTGGAAGATTAACAAACCTTAAATAAACTCTGTGTGTGGCAAAATTGACGTTTATTTACAAAAATGCAACATGGTTTTATTTCTAATTCTCTCAATTCTGTGAGCGTTCTTCATAATATTTGAATAATAAGCCTACTTTCTCCTGATCTGCTCCTGTTTTAATTAGCTGTTGAAGCCTTTTTCTGTTAATGCAAACGCAGCTTTCTCAACGTTCAACAGTTGTCTTGTTAAAATCAGCAGAATGCTTATTTCCACAACATCTTTCTACTCTCTATTCTGCTCCGTGACATTAAATATGGTTCTCAAGCGTGACCTAATTCTGACTGGTGCTACTTTTCCATTTATTCTAATAACTGTTTAGTTACCGTCAATAAAACGCAACAGTTCCTGCACAGGTATTTTAAATTAACAAGCCAAAGTGAGTAATCTCCCCGTTTACCTCGTGTGCTTTTAATTTGAAGCACCTGCAGGGATGTTGCGACTCATTGACGGCAGCTTAGCGTCGCGTAAATGGACCACAGAGTAGAAGCGATTGGAAAACTACATCAGTACAGTTACAGTTTACATCTGTGTCTGTCCTGACTTATCCTGGCTCAATATCAGCAAAAGCAAGGCGCTTCAAACGTGGATGATGTGTGCTAAGAAACTACAGATTCTGAAATGTGAGTTCAACCCAGCAGCAGCTGGGCACCCAGGATTGGTGTCACCTATTCAATATCTGCACAGATGTGAATTATATGCTCACAATCTCTCCTTCTCTTATTGAATCATGCCGTTGATTAAATCGAATCAGAATCAGAAAATTGTTTCTGCAGAACAATTATGGCGTCGCAAGTGAAGCTGACATTTGACCTTATGGATATAAAATCTCACTATTTCATCATTTAATCCTATTAGATGTGTAAGATATCTTGGCATAATTTGCATATGAATTCTCAGGTTTGACCTTTAATCTTCTAATCTTGACCTTTGACCACTAAAATCTCAACAGTTTGTGCCAAATTTCGACGAAAACACCTCAAGGCAGTCCCTGGACATCAGGTTCAGATTGGGACCGACGGACAGACCGACAACCTGACAACCTGACGCCGAGGCATTGAAATCCTGAATGAACGCAGTATTTCTGGCGGCGAGTTTGACAGGACTCTCTTGTTGTACTGATGGACTTCTACATTAAGCAGAATTTGCCGCGAGAGCCATTCTAGTCCAGGTAATTCTCATCTCTTCCATCCTTTGCTTGTTCATTATTTCGTCCATTAAGTCGATCGAGAGTACGCTAAATGTGAAATAAAAACCGCAATTCTTTCTGAATGAATCGGATCTCCTCTGGGCTTTTTACATATTATGTCATAAAAGTCGATCACCTCTTATACCTCTCATACCCAGGACATGGATATGCACTTTGAGAAGAAAAAGTGATGGTGATGGTGGCGAAGGTGAGTTTTCCGTTCTACCGTTCAGTGCACCGTTTCCTTACCTGTGTTGATCTCGGGACGAGGGGTGAGGTTAATCTCGTCGGCTACTGTTAAAGGAAGGGGGGGAAGGAAAGAAGGGAGGGATACAAACATTTTGGGGTTCAGTTAGTGCTCATGACATTCCACATGCAACATCCAGGTAGCGCTGCAAACATCGCAAAAAACGCTTCATCTCAATTAGGATCGGACGCCATGCGAGACAAGGAGGTGGAGACGTGGGGAGGGAGAGAGAGAGGAATGAAAGGAGGGTTTGAGGATAGCAATCAGACTTGTTGTGATATCAACACGGCACAGAGCGGCAATCTGGTCGGGAAGATTAGATATGATTATAGAGAGCGCGAGCAGAGAGACTGTTGCAGCCAAAGCAATCAGCGACTGTTCGGAGCCATTTCAAGGTGAATCAACACAGTGAAGTTCTTGACTTTGACGATGGATGCAAAATCTGTTTTCATACAAAGAGGCAAAGGGGTGGAATACATTTAAATATACGGAACATGTCTGAATCATGGGGGGGGGGTGCGTGCAGGGAAGTGTTCAAGGTTACAGGAAGTCTGATGTTCTTAAAGCTTTATAGAGTTAAAGACTTAAAAGTATGTTGGACTGGAAGTTTTTCTACCCTGGGTTAACTACGTGCACGTCACCCAGCAAACAACATCACAGGACAACTCGAGATGGCTTGTGCGATGCCAAGTACTGAGCACTGTCAATATGAGAGCGCAGTCATTGCATTTGTGAGGGGAAGCACCGTCAACGATGGACTGTGGCTGACGCATGGTGTCCACATTTGTTTTTCAGACACTTTCCCAATTACGACTTTGATCTTGCCAAGAACAGTACTGGAAAGTCTGGAACTGGTAATTGCAGTAACTCCCACATGACAAGAGTGCCGCAATCAAATTTCAGCTACATGAATTGAAGATAGGGTTTCCAAGGAAGCTAACGTTTTGAGCTCAAAGGGTAACTGATCCAGATATGGCACTTCTTCTGGTCAGACATTAAAATATGAAATTCTATATTTACACTTTGTTAAAATTCAAATGGATTTGATGGATATTTGATATGGTTTTGAGAGTCTTAGTGTGGAGAAGGAACTTGTATGAGCATGATAAAGCAGGTGGTGGAGTTTTACATTCTTTCTCAGCTCACGCTCTTCACCGACATGTCTCAGCTCCCTGAAATTCAAAGAGGATTACAATTTACGCCCCGGAACATGAAGGTTCTGGGAGCTGTACCTAGATCCATGCTCTTGGACTTGCGTGTCTTGATGATCTCGAGCTGAGAGGCGTCTCCAAACTGCTTGGTGCGTTTCTCCGACATGCTCTGGCGTCCGAAGCCTTCCCTTTGAAAAGCGGCGTCGGGGTTGTTTTCATCTGGACTCATGGCGCTGGGTGGAGGGTTGGAGATGAGATAAAGATTGAGTTATTGATCCTGCACAGGAAGGATCGTGCCACAGCAGTAGAAGGGAAAGACAAGAACATGAACTTGTAATAAGACATGACACTCCAGAAAAGTGGCACGGACTTTGGAGTTGAATGAGAAGCAAACGTTAACAAAAAAAGGTTTCTTTTAAACTTATAGCTTTCGAAGACTGAAAAAAGGGTGAACAATGGAAGAATTAGGAGAACAAGTTAAGTAAAAGGAAGAAGGAAGACGTGATGGGGAAACGGGAAAAGGAGGCAAGAAAGAGACAAGTTAGAGATTGGAAGACAGCATGAGGTAGAGAACAAAATAGAAGGAGAGGGTAGACGTCAGAGGTGGGAGAATGTAAGGCTGAAAGATGAAAGAAAGAGGCGGCTTTAGATAGAAGGAAATTAAGGAGAGAGTGGCAGAGAAGTAATGAGAGGCGGTGAACGAAAAAAAAAAAAAAAAACGAAGTGACACCAACAAGGGTAGAAAGAAAAATAAAAACAAAGTATGAGAGAAAAAGGCAGATGAGACCAGGAGAACACACAGGGGGATGAGAGATAAACAACAAAAGCGGACAAAATAATAGAGGAAATGAGAAATCAAAGGAAGAGAAGAAAGAAAAAGAAACAAATGATGAGATTAAAAAGAGATTGAAGAGAAAATGACCCAAACATAAACAGGCAGACCTAAAGAGAAACAGGCGCGTTTGCTCGGGCAGTCATTATAAAGAGGCTTTCATTAGAGAGCAGGAGCCTTCATCATCTTCCTCATCACTGATATACAACCTCTGACAGCAGCCCCGACCCCTCTGGCCCTCAATTTAAAATCTCATGTCTCTCATCGAACTTTTTCACTTCATAAAGAATCTCCCGTGTAAGAACCTCTTCCTTCCTTTGAAGGTTTGAAGTTGTGAAAATGAAAAAAAAAAAACTTGTCAACAGTTTGTTCTGTGCTGCAGCTGACCTCGCCGTGAAGGTGAAACAAGGTAAAATAAAAAGAAAAGCTCATGCTGTGACGCGTGGAGGAGGCCGGAACAGGTCCTTCGCGTCCGGCTGAGGGGTCAGTACAGACGGGGGCTTCTTACAATCACAGGGCAATCAAGGAAAGAACACACTTGTACGTACACACTGCCCGCTGATTACAACGGGAGGCACACTGACCTCGCTCAAATGACGAGCTTTTAGAAGGTGACACTCAAAAAGGAACACGTACAGTATTTGCTTTGTGTAGAAAACGGTAGACTTTTTCTACAATTTAAGACATAAAAGCTAAAAACGGTGTCAAGGTTCAAACAGAAATGACAAGAGGACCTCGAGTGTTTGACAAGAGGGGTATATAAGATGGAGAAAAATGAAAGTTTGGCCTACTTGTCATTCTGATTGGGCAGCTCTTTGGCCCACGGCGGCGTCACGTCGGCGGTGAAGGCCACGTCGTCGTGGGAGCTGGACGATGACTGATCGGAGAGGTGGGGCGGGAGGAGGGGCGGCCGGTCGTCCTCTATGATCACAGTGTCATCCTGAGGCATGTTGACGGTCGGCGAGAGCTGATAGTTTCCTGGAGGAGACAACATCGTTCATTTTATTGTTTGTTTTTTTTTAAACTCTGAGCGGCTCTGAACTCCATTACTCTTCTGACTGACCGCACAGATACGGTTAAAAGACAACTGTTGGGACCAGAGCACGATGAAGACTCAAAAGTAGTTCCAGCTTTTGAGAAATACAAACAATTACAGTTCAGTGAGAACATGGAAGCCACTCCTGTCTCCATGAGCTGGGGAGATTAGTTTAGTTTAGAACTGAACTCCATGTGAAAGTCTCTGTGAAATCAAACATTGTTGGTTTTACAGTCTATTTCTGTTGCTAAACATATTAAACACAAGAACAAAACATGCAAATCAGCTTCATACGCCACACTCAATGCACAGATGTGAGAACATCAAACTTTTAATCTCACTCTGCAGCATCGGCACACTCTCTGTTTTCAGTTCCCACATGAATCGGATGCAATCAACCCTTGTTCTGCTCGATGTTTCCCCCCCCCTCTGTGCACAAGACAAAACCACAGTAATAGAGCGATGACTTCCAGCGTTTCAACAGATCTCTGAGAGGTCTTCATTTTCAAGTCGTACGTCGTCTCATTGCTCGTTATGATGTATACAAAAAAAATATGGATATCAATAATGAATCCCACCACAGCTGCCAATTACTCCGCGCAACGACCACAATAACTGTCAAATGACGTGCCATGTGCATCCACATATGCATAAATTATGAGTCATTTACATATTGAACAGTTATGTCAGCCCGAGTCACACCAACGCCAGTCTGTTCTGCTGCTCAGTGAAGAATACATAAATGTGATTAGAAATTATGTTTTTTAATCCCATTTGGAGATCATGTGACGTCTACCCCACCTGGTATGGTGCCTGTCTTAACCGGTAATGATTAAAAACCTTAAATATTTGATTTAAAAGGATTACCATACGAGAAAAATAAGTCTGATACAGCAAAATACCTAAAACACTCAATATATACAGTCTATGACATTGCGTTTCATCTAAGCTTTACATTGTGTTGCAACTCTTTTAGAATCAGGGTTGAAACGACTATTTCTTTCAGCTCGCAGTAGGATAATAGAAAAACAATATCAACTACATGAAAAAACTGTTGTAAAAGCTCTCTGCACAGCAACACTCGGCAATGACTTTGTTTGCGAAAACAGGGAACTGCTGCATCAACTGTTTAATGGGCCAACTACAGTAAAAAACAAGTTGACACAATTAAAAAACAGGGTAACTTCATAAAACCCGCCAAACATATTTGGAAGTTTTAAAAAAAAAAGAGTGAAACTGCTCCTGGCTAATCAGCTTATACCAAATTGGAGTTTGGCTGCAGGCACAATGGTGTTCCTATGTCAAAACACTGTGATTAATTCAAGCTGTGCCCTCGCAAATAAAGATAAAAACTTCCCTGTGCTGAGGCGAAAAATAAAACAGTCCCCTTTCTCTGCCTGTGAAAAGCGAGGCTTAAAAACTCCCATTGATATGCAGCACATGACTTTGTCTTTAATCTGTATTTTGAAATTGGGTGCGGGGGGGCTCCTCGGCATCAAAAGAAGGGCAGCTTCAATGGCTCATAAAAAAAGCCTTGTGTACTGAGCTCAGGGAGAAGTTTGTTTGTCTTTAGAAAGCGTTTGGGCTTTAAAGGCGGAGAGCGAGAGGTCTGAGCCAGGCCCGCTGTTTGTTTCTCATAACCAAGCGCCGAGGGGATCAATGTGCTACTGGGTGCTCCTGCTTCCAGCCAGCGTGGGTGAATGACCTGATGTAAATGAGCTGAATAGAGGAGGAAAAAGCAGGGGACTGGGTGGTGTGACACTGTGTGTATGTGTGTTTGTGTGTGTGTAAAGGTAGTTTAAAAAGTCATCCGTCACTGTTCTTTGTTACTTGCCTTAAATAATAACAAGCTAGAACGTGACCTTCTATTCAAATTAACTCATTAATGCACTTTGTGCTTTCTTAACCCAGTTGGGGGGAAAAGCACTGAAGCGATGTGGTTTGTGCTAATTAGCATATACGAATGCAACACAACACTTTTTTTTTTAAATGATCTCATTGATATCTTGTACACTTCAAATGCACTTTTAAATTAGGAGTGCTTTGTTTGCACCAGAAGGCACAACTTTTGATTAATTAATGTTGCAACTGAAGAAGATACAATGTGTACAGAAGAAGATATTTGGTTTCTTAGTTTCATAGTGTTGTTTCTGTCCATCATTCACTTAGATCCAGGTGTAATGAATGATTACTACTGACACAGTTGTTGTGGTAAACATTTACATAGTGTGTGTAATATGCAGATTCCTTTAATTAATTTAACTCCACCAATTGTACACATTAAAGTGTGTTTACAGGTGTGGGGGAGGACTGCTGCATATGTTCAGAAGTGATATCAATTCAGAGAAAGCTGCATTCCATCTGATGAATTGCATCCAGTGAAGTTGCATTGTGGGTAATGTAGGCTCCAGGTCTTTCTCTGGTACTGCCGAATGGATTTTGACCATTTGTATGCAAGATATCCGTAATGAGTCCAAACGTTTTGAAGGAGTGCGATGCTAGACCGGTGGACTGCTTTTTATAACCTGTCGCCTTCGCTACCTTCAACACAACTTTGCCACAAAAGGCTTCATACGACTTTTGACAACTTTTGATCAACATAGTTGTTGAGGGGTTATTGCACTCTTGGATAGACAGACTGCTTTGAAGCGCTAATTGTAAATAAGGCCTCTGGTGTATATTCTGCAATGGATGGTACCTGTGTAATTTTTACTGACAGGCATTCTTTTTGAAAATTGACAACAAAGGTTTGCGCTGCTTTTATGTGTTGCATATACCCTAACATGCACAACAGTGGTTTTTTTTTTTTAAAAGTCTTTGTTTGTTGTGAAACTGCTTACACTGCCATCTTAAATATATTAAATAAATAAATGGGAGAGTCTAATCTTAAAATACGCACATTACACGTTCAAATACTAATTTTAGATCCCAGCAGTCTGTAAGCTCTACATAGCGGTGACGTATTCTGTATAGACAAGGCTTGTGGTGTTTAAATGGTTCATAAACTGCAGATGTTTAAGAAAAATAAGAAAAAAGGTAACAGATTATTTTCATAAAAAGGAACTAACTTAAGATATATTCATGTGCACCTGATAGAAACGTCCAAGAATGTGTTAAATGAGCATGTACCTACACAGACAAGCACGCTGGACTGTGTGAAAAGTGTGTGAGTGCGTGCCCTTAACACCGTCGGACCTCTGCTGAATAAACTTGAATTGTTACAGTGGTGTGTGTGTGTGTGTGTGTGTGTGAGAGAGAGAGAGAGAGAGTATGTGCTACTTCGGCCACCCCCTCCCGCTGTGTGTGTTTGTTATTCGCTGTGAATTTGGGAGTCCGGGTGAGTCCTCTGGCACAGCGTGGCCTCTCCTCTCTCTCTCTCAGAGCAGACCACACACACTTTTTTTTTTTAAACACACTCGTTCACGTACACACGCGCACACACACACGTGCACTCATAGAACCACTTAATCCCATTTCCCTAAGCAGTCCAATGCACGACACTGAGAATCCCATCAATGTCACAGTTTGAATCACTGCAGTACAATCAACTGGCAGCTACTGAGTCGAAAACCAATGAATCTGTCAACTCACTAGCTTGGTAAAAGGAGGGAAAAAAGCCTCTTTGTTTCAGTGCCAGCGCCCCGAGGGCAGCCATCCGCCAGCAACAATAGCACTGCCAATGTGGACGGAGCGCATACCCATCACCTGAGAATCAAACCAATAAACGCACATTATCTTTCCCAGTGGCTGTAATAATTTCGGACCGAGCTGCAGTGGAACAATAGGTGCCATTTCATTTGAGACTCTCCTGCAAAGGCTATTGTTACTATTAGATGCTTTTGTGCAAAATTGGTGAATACTCGAGGGGTAAAAGGGGGACTCGTGATGGCCAGGAGGGAAGAAGGGAGCTGAAAAGATTTTTTTGGAGAGATGAAAATGAAGATGGCAAGAGGTGAGAATAACACGAGGGGTGAAAGACATGCAAAGGAGTTTTTTTTTTCTCTTTCCTTTTCCTCTTTTCATTTCGTCTTGTCTCGGTCTATTTGCATAATTAGTAAGGAGGTTATTGCCAGGGGTGCTGGGCCTTGAAAGCTATTGCCCTGAAGGAATAATTAAGTCACTCTCTTATCCCGGGCATCTTCAGAGTGCAGAAAACCAGCGAGTGATCTAGGAGTGTGCACGGGCCAAACAACGCAAGCTGATATGTTCTGAATGGGAATGATGTTGTCTTCTAAGAAAGCCTAATGCATGATTTATGCTTTGTGGCACCCTCACAATGGGAGAACAGAATTATCCACTCCCTCCTCCTCCACCACCACCACCACCACCACCCGGCACTCACACATACACAACTTTATTTATTCAAGGGAGGTTTGCTGAGCACGCAAGGCTCTGCTTCGCATTCACACATGTTCACATCTGGGAGCCGCCAAGCGCCTCGACAGTCTTCTACTGTTGGCTCCCGAGCAGCAGCTGAGAAGTCGGGACGTCTGCTTTTTCCAGACTGTTCTGCTGTATTTAAAATATTTCGTGACACAACTGTTTATGTTTGCGAATCACCGCGTTTTTTTCCTTACTGCAGAGGGACAGCTCTACATGTGAGAACAGTTAAATTAGCCTCCCAGCCGTTTCAACTCGAGACCACACAAGGAAGAAGTTGGAGACCGTTCGGCTGGTCTGTCATTGTAAATTACATCCATAAATTTATATCTGTCTATAAGTTTTATATCTCAGGAGTTTATCCTCGTCTGAATCAGCGCTCTGAGGACGGAGGCTGTTACAGCCTGTAAAAACTATAAAGCCCCTCAAGGCAAATTTGTGACGCAAGGCTGTAAAAATAAGAACTGACTTGACTTGAAACACAAGAACTGCCGCCAAGCATCAGTCAGACTTCACAGTGAAGGTCTAAACAAACTAATTAACCAAACTCTCTCCGTTTGCACGACTGAATTAACTGAATAAACAAACCGACCTTAAAGGACAACACAGCTTCATATTGTTTTGCTTTGTTTACATGTGGCGGACCCTGCCACCTCTCCAGCTTCCAACAGAGCCCCTTTAAAGGGCTGATTCACCCAATTTACAAAAAAAAAAAATATCCCCTTTTTTACGTATCTAGTGGTATTTTGACTTGCAGATATGTTTGGTTTTTCATTTTATATGTTTGAATAAAGAATTCTGCCTCTGCCTCAATATAAACAAGGTTCATAAAAGTTTAATTGTGGTGCGATGCATTGAAAAATAACATTTTTAAAAATTCAGCAGTAGCATGTCTTATTCCCCAGGAGCATGTTGTCAACAGATTTTGAAAATTGTCATGTTTTGAGCGTTCTTCTTCCTTTTACCTTATTTGTGTGAAATGACTCTTTAAACCGTTAATTTCAAGCTGAAAAGTTGCAACAATCGCGCAAATTAAAGCACTGATTCAAAGCTAAAAAGGGCCATTTTCGACAGATTAAGTAGAGTATAGCATCAGGGTACAGAATATTTTTCGGAAGTTAATTAAATGATTAATTAACAGGCGATTTGGAGCCATAGTGGTTTTAACTTATTTGGCAGGTACTTTACTGTTCTCTCATGATCACATCTCATATCTGAAGGTACGGCAAACACTAATTTACTTTATTAATCCACGAGAGAGCTCCGGCTTCATGAGCAAATATCTTGTAATGCATTTCTTAGGGTCTAAATCTTCAACTGGGGGATCTTATTTTAGGATTTCCTAGAAATAATATAAAAACTCCTATAAAATCTGACTGAAGGGGGATGTGAGAGTGTCGCGGCGCAGAGTCGACCTGCTTTAACCCCGAGCCGGGTGTCCTTTATCCTCTGTGCTGAGCCCACAGTGTCAAATTAAACAACGGTTCAAATCAAAGCTTTAATCCTTCCCCCACCTCTCCAATCTCACTTCGAAATAAAACCGCGGAGTGATGTTCTCAGAAAAAAAAAGTGCTGCTTTGATATCTCAAGGTCAAGCAGAGCGCATGGAAATCTTGATCTGAACTGATTCAGATACCACATGGAGGAAGAAGATCCAAAATACTTCACGGGTCAAATTGGGGTTGAAATTTCCCCCTTAGGTGGTCAGGAAGAAGAAAGACTCTCCACTGGATTTGATTAAGTGTTTAATAAGCACAGAAAGGTCTCATGTGTCTGCGATAGTTAGTAATTATGCGGTGCACATCCCTCCACGGGCCAACTTCGGAGGTTTTCTTGCATCTGGCGTCCCGTCTTGTTGAGGTTACGTGAAATATTAGGAGGAACAGGTCGTTTCTAGCCAACCTGAAATCTTCGTTTCCCTGCTTGTCCCGGCCAATTTCAAGTGAAAAAACACAAAAACGCACGTGACAAGAGGATCAAATAAGCAGCAGGTGTTGGTATTTGATAAGTCAGGGGGCACACACGGTGCTTTTTTAATCCTCGGGGGATGAGGGCTGGATGTCACCGGACGCTATGAAGGCGATGAAGCTCAAGGTGAGCTCTGCCATCTTTGGTTTAATCTTTCCTGGTCTTGTTAAGGTTGATGATAGTGAACTGCTCCACATTTGGAATGACATTTCATTCTATTGAAGGGAGGATTAGGGGCAGAGAGACGTACACCAATAAAAACTTTCCATCTATACTCTTCTGCATGTTTCGGCCTGGCAGCTGCAATCCTTTACTGTATCACCTGTCAGTCCTGCAGTGCAGACCGCTCTCTTCTTTTCTTTTAATCTTTTCTTACGTTTAAAATAAAAAGAAAGCTGCATTTCGTCGCCTGCAAACACTGAACTATTCCAGATTCTGAAGCGAGGATTACAGTGGAGCTATTCTGTCCTCTCTACTGGCTTAAAGAAGAAAAAAAAAACAGATACATAACACGTATTTATTCACAAATTTCTTATTTTCTCGTCTTTAACTACACATAATATAACTCTGCACCTGGAAACATGCTCACCAGTACTGTTTGAATGGGGGACAGATTGAGTATTGTTTGGCCCTGATCCAGATCTGAGTCCTTGTGCAGCAGAGAGCACTTGACCCCGACATCAGACGAGCTTCATTTTGGCCCCAATCAGGTCGCTCACTGTATTAACATTAATTAGCGGCAGCTGATATGACCTGAGGTTCGTCAGTGCCGGGTAAAAATGAGAAGCCAACCTCTGCGTCTGAACTCAAAGTCGCTCACCGATGCATCTAAATACCTCCTCACTTTCCGTCGTAAAGGAGAGCAGCGCCGCAGCTACGGCAGGCAGAGCTGGACAGAAAGGACCCTGCACAAGAGGCTGTGACTTTTCTAGTTGGGATTGATTTGAAGGGTGATGTGATTTGGTAATATCGTCCTGAACGAGCTGCATAATTCAGACATTTGATACCTCTTTCCCTCGCAGTTTTGTTTTGTATCTGTAGTGTTCACTGCAAGGGAAATCTTTCATTTGTTTAGAGATGGAGTGAAGTGCCCCGGGTAACAATCGAGAGAAGCTAATTTTCTCAGTTTTTTTAAATCCAAGTGGAGCATGATGTTAACAGTGAACAGGACCAGTAATGCACGGCGAGAAGAAATTAACTGACAGGCGTATTGCCAGTTTTGGGGAACACTAACGCCCTGCACGCTCCGACACGCCCGTCTCCTTTCTGTCAAATCAAATTTCTCACATCTCTCAAGCCTCGGCTCTCAGGTACAGTTGCTGTTTGACATGTGGATGTGTCCACACAGCGCCGGCAGCACCATGTCCACTTAAATCTTTCTCTGTATTTAGAGTCATTTTATGTTTTAACTGACTTCATGGGGCCACTTTAATCAACTCTGGCTGTTGTAAAAGCACCAGGCCTCTTTATTCAGACATCAGCTCGTCTCATCGCCTTAATGACAACGATCTTGTCTGCCAGCGTCGAGCAGCTGTATCTCCTGCATATCTGGCTCGTGCTTTCACTCCCGACCCTGTACGCTCATTATCAGCCCTCGCTGTTTGCTAAGCGTGGATGAACGCAGTCACTGTGGCAGCCTCCTGGAACTTCACCTATTAACACTTCTTCTGTCAGTCATGGCTCACACTTTTTTTTTTTTTTGTTTACACCAACAACAGTGTCAATGTCGACTCATTCGCATGAAGGAGAATCGAGTTCACACTTTTAATGAATTAATCGGGTGAAGTTTGGAGGAGTTGGTTGAGGAAAACTGATTAAAAGTTGGTGAATTAACTCCTCCTCCGTTAAATTAATTTGTATTTTGTGTATGCTATGTTATTTAACGCGACTGAAGCGTTCACAGTATTTTAAATGGACCTTGGATCACATAATAATTTAGTGGTTTGCAAAGACAAAAACAACAGCAGAGCACATAAGGTACAAAGACAGTTTTGCCATTTTGTACCTTCTCGAATTTACCACAGGCGAGCCGAGCAGTTGCACCATCTGGTCCACAGGAGCCTTTCGTTGACACTAGGCGATTTCACCACCCGTCCATCAATCATTCAAGCCCCGCACACATGCAATCCAGGAGAGATGCGTGCAGCGCTCGCACACACGGACACAAATGTGCTTGCTAATCTATTTCACTTAATCCAGCGCACACGCTCACTTACAAACCAACTCGGAGCTGGTTTGAGCAATGACATCGACAGAGAGACTGACAAGCGTGCAAACTAACACACGTGTACACACACACAAACACACACACACACACACACACACATACACTTTCAGAAAACACACATAACAAACGCCCACTAAAAAAAGAATCAATCACTGGCTGTGCGCCTGCAGCAACAAATTGTCCAGGGGCCATTTTTCCATCTCTGTCTCTCTCTCCCTGACATTTTCCCAGACATTAAAAGCCACCGAGTCTTGACAGCAACTGAGACCTGATGACACAATTAGCCCAGATTCTGTGTTGGCAAAACCTGGCAGGTTAGACGTCAGAATCCACCCGGAAAACAACGGAAGAGGAATTTAAATGCGGCTGTTTGTCTGCTCCATAGCACTGTTCTTACCGTGTAATTGATTAGAATGTTTACTGATATTCACCATATCATACTTCTCTGGAAGATAGCCTGACATCAGACTGAGATCCGCCTCGTAACGCAGGAAAACCTACACTATGATCAGTAGCAATTAAGAGCAAGCCAAAGGAAATAGGTTTAAAACAAATGTGTCAGTCTTACCTATTGTGCGTGGTATCATGCCTTGGCGTGGCATCAGGTTGTCATCAAGGCCCTCCAGGCCGCCGTACAAGGAGTGGGAGATGCGGCGCTCGTGGTCGTCCAGGTGGGTGTTCATGGTCTGAGGTCCCAGCGGGCTCCCTGGTGCCTCCTGAATGAAAAGGACGGTGAGATTAGAGTTCTATTTTCTATTCTCTTAGTAGTAAACAGTTAACATAAGCTCACTTTTATTATCGGTTTTCACCCTTTGAACCACATGTGACACTCTACAAGAAGGCACGGGCCTTTGGGTTGATAGTCCTTTGTACACGACTAGAACAGTATCGATTAACGTGCTATACCCTCTTGTCACACCTACAGAGCAGTCCAAGCCGCAGCACTATCCTTGATCTACACACAAACACGAGGCTGGAAGAGCAACAGTTGTGTTAATGCTGAATAACAGCGAGAGAATGAGGCAGCGGGGAACTCGCCGTGCCGACATTTCCTAAACAGTAATGGATGGACGCAGGAGCAGCTATCCATGCTAATGCTAGCAGGGTGATAAGCAGGATAAATGAGCATGGATTTCCAATATGCTGTTAAGCCACAGGCTGTTAGCGAGCTAGTGTTCCCCCGCGGGGGGATGGTTAGCTTGCTAGCATCTTGACATTTCCCTCCGGACCAACGATGACACTCTCTTGTTTGCTGGACAAATAGACCATTTGCTGGCCCTGTCACCCATAAACACACATCCACGGCCTTTCGATGTTTGTGTGTTTGCGTGCGTGTGTCTTCACCCTCATTGTTTGTCCATTGGATAGCTGACAGTATTGATTTGCTATGGTTTCAGTTCAAGGTGATGACAGCTCCTGCCATGAAGATAGCCATCATCGCAGCATCACGTGACGAGCGATAACACCATCACACTCGAGTTAATACTGGAGCTAAATTAGTCCGGATCAATGACCATAACTAGCTAGGCAGGGGTTCGATTTTGGCAGAAGGTCTTTGCCCAATGATCGTTTCACAGCTCAGTAAATGGTCGAGGCTCTGTAATGGCCATCGCTGGACGGATTCTGAAGTAAACAAACAAGTGCAGTTTACAGGCGCGGGTAGATTAGGCGGCTGGCTACGGTCAAGAGTAATGAGGCAGCTTGTTTAAAATCTCCAGACTAGAAAGATTTTTTATTTCCCGAAAAGCCAAAAAACAGGTTTTCCTAGTGGTAGAAGATCTGTATCAATAATATAATGCATCATGAGTATTAATTCATTTTGTAAAGCTCAATTTAGATGCTGTAGTCGGCTGCTGTAGAGCTAAAATTTATATATTGCCGTATATATTCCTGTAGTTCAGTATAAAATATAACATTCCCCTCTAATGGGTAGAAATAGAAACAGGTTAACTCCACTGAGGTGAGCACAGTACTTAAGTTAAAGTATGTAGTTAAAGGTCCTTGAGCAACAGCTCTAATTGGGCAGATTAAAGATTTTCATCAGATCAACATCTCAACTAAAAATGTGGCATTTAACGGAGTAAAAAAAAAAAAATCTGATTTCATTGGATTCTATCATCGACAACAGGTGAAATAATTCCCTATTCTACTTAATTACTGGACGAATGAAATGGTTGGAATCAGAGCAAACAGAACCGATCGAACCACCACACGGATACGACAAATCTTCCATGAAAACAAACTAATCTCCAAGGTCGCCATATGGTGCTGTGACTGCTGGCATGCGCACGCTCTTGACTTTAAATGAGATAGTTAATGAATTGGCCGGCTGAGGGGGCTGAGGTGAAACGCCTCAGTAATAGCCGAGGGGATTCGCCACACCGAGAGCCCATTGACAAATCACACCGCAGCTCATTGCATATTCAGGCTGATAATTGAGCTCCGGGAAGGTCTAGATCCCACCGGGTGCCAATGGTGATGAGGAAGTCAGCTGCTCTGGGTTCAGTGTGTTTCTATGGGGATGGCGGGCAGGAACAGCAGCAGTTGGTCTTGTGATTTATGCAACGGCAAACATTTGAGATTGATTTGAGATTGGCTGTCAGGGGATGGAAACAGGGGGAAGAAAGTAAATACAGGATTATTTGATCCCATATGTCGGTATACGAATGACAATATGTCAAAATGAGCCATGGCTTACATCCTATAGTAATCAGGAAGGATTTGACTTAAACTAATATTTGACGGACAGCTGGTTACGAGGTATTAATCTATAGTGAGTCTATAGCAGCGGTTCTCCAGTTGAGAAGCTCTCCTGGGGGGGGGAATAGATCCGCTGCAGGTTCGGGAGTGGACGACTGGGGAAACTATGAAGGGAAACTAAGTCGAGTGGAGGATTTATGTAAGGGAAATTAACCATCCAGAGACTGCTGATGCTCTCTGACCCTTTCAGAACGATTTATTTCCTCCAACAAGGAGGTTGTGTGTTCGCTCGTTTTTGCTTTGTGTTGTTGATTTGTCAGCAGGATCACTCGAAACTTCCGTGAAACTTGAGTAGAGGATGGGTCACGGCGCAGAATAGACCCCATTCTCTCAGGGAATAATGTACAATAAGTACAATTTGATGAGGATCAAAAACATTAAATCTAGATCTCGCTGATTTCAATGTTTGATATTGGATTAAGCTTAATTGAATTAAAGATGACTGCTGGGCCTTGGTGGAGGTATGCACTCCGATGCATCGCGCCACCGAGATCAGGGATGTCTGCATACTTTTGGACATAAATATAACATCCACCTGGCAGAGCATTGAGTGATAGAGGGTTCATATTAGTACAGAAGCAGCTCTTAAATGATCATACAGGACACATCTCTATATAATAGAATATAGTAATACAGAGAAACTTCGCAGAACAGATATTGTAGGCTTTCTTTCCTTAAAATAAAAGGAATATTCAAGTAATATTAATGACCACTTCACCAAAATTAAATTTGGATCCTTTTAATTATTCCCTATCATTATTACTGATTGATAAAAAAATTGTGGGGTGGAAGTAATGGACTTTTTTTTGTGGCATCTGAAGGGGACAGGTCAGGGAAAGTTTGCGACCCACTGGCCTACAGGGACTTTCTAAATCAGCACTGAGCAGTCTCTTTGACTTTGAGTGTATCAAATTGTTGTTTTCCTCCTCTCGGAGTGGCTTGGACACTATTTCTTATAAATAGCCAGACACTTGGACGGCCTCAGGCCATGCCTCCAGCTCTGCATGCGAAGCAGAGATTGACAAGACTCCCAACGCTCAAATTTTATTCATCCACCGTGCCGTCTCTGAAGCCTCGCTGCCTTGACATGGCCACACTTGCACACATAGACACGGGGTATCCGTTTGCACGGCAACACACAGAAAGATCCTTGAAAATAAATGCATACATGCATAAGCCGGATGTACAAAAGCACAAACTGCACACTCATAACACACAGACACAAAGACGCGTGCACGTACACACAAACACAAAACACACCTCCAGGCTTAGCCTCTGCTTTCAATTACCAGACAGGCCGAGGGGAAATCAAAACTTTGACACACCAGGTTGGAAAAGGAGAGCAGGGGAGCCGGGCGGTGCCAGAGGCGCACGCGTGCACACTGACGCGCGAGCCCATACGCAGACACACAGCAGCGGTGAACACAGACTCAGCCTCGGCTTTCAAGCAGGCGACAGGCCAAGGTGTACAGAGAATGTAAAAACATGACATTGAGGGGAAGGGAAAAAAAAAAAGTTGTGTAGCTCCGACTGCAGCCATGTTTTCATATAAAAAAATAATAATTCTCCGGCTGCCACGAGGGAGGTGATTGAGCGTGGGAGGGGTCGGTGAACTGCAGTGACCTAACTACTTACTTTTATTTCATGGGACGATTCATTGCTGCTCATGAGGGTATTTCCCAGTGGTTTGCTTTGGGTTGCGTTACATCCATTTATCACAGAACAGGTCGTATTGAAGTGGTGCTCCACGTCCAACACAAGTGTCTTTATTTAGGGCGGCGGTGTCAGACGAGTTCACTTTTGTTATCATCGGGGGGGGGAATAAACCGTAAAACTCTAACTGCAACCACTTTGATCTTACAACAGGATTACAATCAAGCTGAATCTTGATCATTTGATCAAAGTTATCAGATGAAACACGACTCGTCTGTAATGGGAAAATTAAAAATAGACTTTCAAATTCATTTATCTTAAAATGCCAAGCACTGCAGACAGAAATATGTGAGCAGTAACTGAATAAAACGCAATCAGCCCAATTAACTCAGTAACAACTGTTGACGTGTCACTGCGAGGTGCGTTTGCCCAGCAGTTTTTCCACTGGTCAGGGGCGACCGTGAACACTACAGAGGCGTGAACGTGTGAAACTCTGTGTGCAGCAGGCCACTTTGCAAAAGGTCATATGTGTTCAGTCCGGGTAAATAAAAGAACAGATCATTTATGGCTACAGCAGTTTTTATACTGACCTTACTCAACGTGTTGAATAAGTGGCTTACACCCGTATCATACCAGTCATTTCAACATGGGTTTTACTTAAACAATAGCTCTAACGTTTCCCTTTTTATTTGACAGCTTTACAATAAAGTCCATTAGGCAGAGCTGGAAGTTCTGCAACACGGTGTTCTTGTCATGCAGACTTCAATAAAGACATTATTCAGCCTAAGTGGAAAAAAAAATATATCTGTTTTAATGGCACTCACCTTTCAAGAGAATGCATCTAATTATTGTTGATATATTGCATTCATAGTATTTATATTCATCACCATCTTTACATCCTCAGTTTTATCCCGTGCTACATGTTTCCTCACCTCATTCCTTTTCGCCACCCGTCTGGCCACAATGAGCTGGATCATCCCACGTTTGTTGCCTTCGGTGGACATGGACTTGCGTAGCGTCTCCATGGCGTCCTGGTTGGTTTTGCCCAATAGCGACTCTCCGTTGACGGCGATCAACTGGTCGTTCACTCGAAGGCGCCCGTCCTGTTGGTGGACAAATTTTTTTATTTTTTTTTAAAATGACAAAGTGCACATTTCTTTTTGTTTACCAGACAGTAAATGCAATTTAACAGTAACCTTTATCTAACCGGAGTAACAATCTCACTCACAGAGTGGATCCTGTTTCAAGCCAAGATCTAATCTCTAGAGGAGAAGTGTGCGTCTAAGTGCATTATGATGTTCTGTCAACACAAGCTTGTTTGTGTTTAAACAGGCTTGTGTTCAAGTTGAAAGACTATTGAAATTGACAGCAGCGCAGGACAGCAGATAGCAACAGAAAATCGGGCACTTTGTGTTGATAGATTTCATGACAGATTAAGCCTCTCTCAATACTTACTGAGGCACAGAAAAGTCATTTTACGTCACTTTCCCTTCAAAATGAAGGGATTTAAAACAGATGATTGTGATGTACAAAAAAACCCGTTTGTTGGAAGTCATCTCTATCTTATATTATCATTTTCTCACAGATGTGTCTGCAGATGGTAGAATTAGATTTCTTGCATTTATCCGCAATTAAAAAGGCAACGGTGCATTTCATTTGGTCGAACGTCGCCATAAATTCCAGGACGGTGTCAGAGAGCTTAACATGAAACTTAACATGAATAAAACGTGAAAACATGATCTCGCCCGTGAACTTTCGTGCCTGAGTCGAGTCAGATAGATTTCAGATAGATCTTCATCAGCAGTGGCGGTGGTTGTTTAACGTGTTCACCCAAAGCTAAGCTAAGATTTACTTGCGTGTGTGTTTATTCTCCCCCAAACAGCAAGATTACTTAACTGTGTGCATTAGCTGTTAACAAGCAAGCAATATTATACATTTTGTGTTAGGGGAAACTGCTTTAATGACTTCTGTGCTGTGGAATAGTTTAAAAACCTAAAACATTTGCATTCATTCAAAAGACCGAAAAAAAAAAAATATAAGATACCTAAAAAAAGTTAATTAAATCATCTCACTTATAGCGTCTAGCAAGGTACCTTAGAAGAAAGACCTTTCCTACAGTGTGTTCTGCAGACAGATAACAGAAGTTATCATACCTTGCAGGCGGCTCCCCCGTTAATGATGGATTTGACGAAGATGCCCAGGTCAGCGTGGTTCTCCTTGGAGCGGTTCCCTTTGACGCTGACACCCAGCCCGGCTGAACCCGAGTCGCTGAGGGGGATCTCGAAAGTCAGGAACTCTCTGGTTCCGTCTGGTGTCAGGACCAAGTCATCCTCCTCCGTCTTCTTCAGGCGAGGGGGAGAAAGAGAAAGAGTGACATGCTTAGATTCTAGACTTCCCAAAATAACATCAAACATAAACATAGTTAGTAACCTAATCAGCTCCAGCAGCAGAACAATCTCCACAGGCCTCAAAGATTGCAGTTCACATTTAAATGCCCATACACCATAATGCATTTTTAATTATACGCAGCAAAAGCCTTCATGTATTTATTCCAGCCTCGAAGCAATAACAGCCTTCAGGCCATGCTATGCTTTCACTGTGCTGCTGTGGGCCAGCCAAAGGGCCAAAGTTAAAAGGACATTCATTTGGCTACTTGAGGTTAATGAAAAGCACTCGCATATAAATTGCAGCCGGGCAGATAGCGAGGGAGGTAAATCAGAGCACGAGCTCATTAGCTACATCAGATTTATTAGTGTTAAACAGAGCAGCGGTCCTAAGTGTTGAATCAGGTACTTAGTATAAGCAGACAGGGACTTATCTTGTATAATCAAGGCGCAATGTTCTGGTTGATTACTTCCAAAGAATGTAGGTGCAAAACTTTTAGGAGAGAATCAGTGCGAAAGTAAAAAAGGATGTTCATCAGAATCAGGATGTGATGCGTTGTTGAGTTGAGTTGAGTTTTCAGAGCTGGCCAGTCGAGCGAGGCAGGTTGATGAAGATCGAGATTGTGAGGATCAAAAGTAAACTCATTAATACGTGAAGCTCCTGATCTGCATATGAAACAGATACAGCCTGTGTTGGTTTAAGTCTAATGTGTGTCGCCTGAAGCTGGTTTCCATCAAAACTTCTTGATTCACGCAGCAACACTTGCCCCCTTCAACACAGGAAGCATTTAAATCACAGAGGACGACCGATCCCAGCTCCACCAATCGGAAGAAAGTATAACATGAAGCCTGTTTCAGGCGCACCGATCAGAATTAATCAGTTATGGTGTTATATGTGTAGGGTTGCAACATGAAGTTCCACAATATGTAAACCACAAAGAAGGGGCGTCCATAATTCGACCATCGTTCGGATTTTAGCTCAATTCTGATTCCTAAACTTGTTTCAGCCCTACAGAGTAAAAACTAGTTTGAATATTCGTCTTTACAAGAGTAAAAATGTCCTCACTCAGAGGAGTTGTCAATAGGATTCAGAGAGAAGCACGCGCAACACCTATAAAAGAACAAATTTGACACGGCGTGCACCTGTATCGTGATGCCAAGTGCGTCAAACAGGCGGTAAACTTCCCCGTAACCCTGCGCGAACACAGCAGCCTAATTGACATGCTGAGTGCTCTCTCTCTTCCCCTCCACAACAGGTGCTTCTCTCGCTCTTTCTCCATATTCATTCTCCCCGCTCCCTCTCTCTCTCTCTCCCAGCTCAACAATAAAAAGCTATTCTCTCGTGCTTGTTATTTGACAGCTGTCCTCTGAATAGATGGGTGCGTGCACGCTCACGCCTGGCAATTATTGTGCACGCCTAATGAATTCAATCATCGGGCTCGGTGTCAGCATGTCATTAGCTCCCTTTGTTTGCTGGGAGAGAGATGGAATTGCTCTGGGTTGGAACGGAGAAGAGGGGGGGAGGAAGAGGGATGGAGGGAGAGGCAAAAAGGGGAAAGGGGGGTGGAAGGGGGAGAGAGTGGAGGAGGAGGAGAAGGGCAAAAAAAAACGAGGATGTATGGAGAGAGAGGGAAAAGGGAGGGAACAGAGGGAAGGAAGTAAGGAGGAAGATAAAGGAATAGAAAGCCCGAAGAGCACTGTAAGGATGTCGGCGTGCTTCACAAAGACAAATGAACGCTACCTGGAATGCACAGCACAAAAGACAACAGGAATTTAATTATTTTGGAGCCTCGAGTCCAATTCATTCTGCCTGGAATTTAATTTAAGGCTAATTAAAAAGTGACTAACAACGGCGTAATCCTCTTATACTGCGAGTGGTCAGAATAAGAAATAGAAAAACAGGAAATTAATGATTTCAACTAGAAAAAAGATGATCAGTAGAGCAGATGCGATGTCATTTCAGGGTTAAAAATAAAACATCTACTAACTGATACAAGACGAATAATGAATAAAGAAAAAAACAGATTTTGTTTCATTTTTTCAAATTCCATTCCCCAATAATTACATCATTAACGACGTAAAAGTTTAAATAGGGGAACAGAAATCACACTCTGTATAGAGTCATTCTGCAAAAAAAAAAAAAAAAAGAA
>OMLP01014655.1:0-10523 GCA_900302685.1 Spondyliosoma cantharus
ACAAGTATATTCTAAGTATGCCACAGAAGACTACTGGTGATAAATAAATAAATGAATATATAAAAAAAAAAACACAAATTAAAGTAACACAAATGGAAAAAAAGGAGATTTTGTTCTCATCTAATCACGCTCTGGAGTTGATTTTAATCAAGTGCAAATACGAAATCATGCTGCAAGCCGGCTCGTTTACATCCGCATGAAGCTCTTCACGAGAACTAATCAAGGAGCTGAAACAGAGGAGATAAATGTGCTAAACGAGGATTTTTTTACCAGAGACTGATTTGCCCATCAGGTACATTTTTGCTATTATTCAAAAAAGCCCAGAAGAAAAAGAACCGAAAAAAAAAAAAAACCTTTGGCCCTTTCAATTATTAAAAACAAACTAAATATTAAAACAAATGTTTTAACCGTCTATGAATGTAAAACATAAGAAAATGTATTTGGAGGATTTTAACTGGCCGGAAATTCAATAATAAATTAAGAAAAAAGGCCAGAATCAGCAGACGGCACCTCGGTTTTTAACTGTCTTTCACGGTGTAATAAACCACTTCGCATTGCTAATGTGACATTTCTGTCTCGTTGCCTGCCACCGGACCGTAGAAGCATGTGATCGAGATGGACTTGCCCTTTATTTAAGTTTTTTTTTCCCCTTTTTTCTTTTTTCTTTCCCACTTTGCTGCTCAGTGATTTCTGCAAAGTTGCACAGCTGGGAGTCAGCTCGCACGGATCTGATTAGCTCCGTTCCATTAGAAATGGGGAAACATGTCTCCTCGAGTGCGCCTCAGAACACAAACGGGCCTTATTAGCCGTGATAGCTGTGTCTGTTTAAACTCTCGTACGTACACAGAAGAAAAAAAAAAATGCCACCCAAGGCCGCTGCATTGTTCTTCCCATGTGTGATAGAGAATCAGCTTAATAAATCTAGTTTATATTGTTATACATCCCCCTGATCATACTGATAAACTGTCCATCAGCCTCTCAAAGGAATACCAGAATTAAATGTGTCTTATTGCCTAACTCGGGCTTTTCGCTATAGTTTATCTAGAGTCGCATTGTGTGCTCTGGTCTCGTTGCCTTACGACTCTGTGATCGCGATCATTGTTCTGCTCAGGAGGCTCTAAAGTGGCTAATTCAGATAAAACCAGGAGCCAGTTCTTTTTTCTTTTTTATCGCAGGTGCATACATAATACTGCTGCTCATACTCCTGCACCGTCAGCACACGAGGAATCGATTTGAAAAATTACATCCAGCTCCCCTTTTGAGGTCCGGCGGGTGACAAAAGCGCTTTAGCGATAAGGTGTTTGAGGAAACGTGTGCTGTGGATCACAGTATGATAATTCGGTCTGACAGTACGGGAAGCCGCTCTGCAAATACGGAACGCATTTCAGATTTTCGCACCGCTTCTGATGCAACCTGAAAGATACTTGTAAAACACGAGCAAATTGTTCTTCGCCCCAATAAATCAAAGCCAGGTTTTGTAACTTGATTTCACACACTGCTGTACTGTAACACTAAAATAAAGCACAGATCTCATGCGTTGAGTCAGTCTTTAAATGTATTAAAAAGTGTAAAGAGTTCTTCCCTCAGTGGATTTTCATATTGTCTCCACGCTCTTGTTGTATATTAGCTTGAAGAAAAACACGCAAAGGGGATGTTTTTTATGAGATCTTTATGTTCGTCAAGGAAGGAAGGAAAGAAGGAAGGAAGAAAGAACGATGTCCCTCTGCATGTCCCTGAATGCGATTTTAAACTCTTAAACTAAGTGAATATATTAAACTTCCAAGGAACAAGTATTTCATGAAGGAAAAAAATGAAATCACATTTAGTTTCCTTGGTGGTAAATTTATTGTTTCTTTTCAACGACAGTGAACAGGTAAAGGTGCACGTGTGTTAAGCTCTGCCTTGTATTAAATGAGGCATTAACTTGCAGTAAAGGTATTGTGGTTGTCCTTTATGATTATACCTCTTTTACAGTTGTATTACCCATTCTAAAAAAAAAATGACTAAAAATAGGGTCAGCGGAGGGACGAGCGTGTCAGACTATCAGGTTGTACAGTAAATAAAACGCAAGGTTTGAGAAAATGAGGGCAGAAAGTGAAGTTACAAGCCAGACTGTGTTTAAAGTTCTCATGAAATCAAAATGGATGTTTGTTTTTGACTTGCTCTGCATCTCATCTGTGTCAGCATCAGGCCAGAGAGAGAAGTGCCAAGAAAAAGTTGTTTTGTTGGAATTTTGAAAGTTTTTTTTTTTTTTCGAGAATTAGCAACTGCCTGGAAAAAGATTTTGAAAATCCTGATGATTCATCCTGGACTCAGGGGGAGGTTACTCACTGATTTGGGTGCAAGTGGATGATGTTTTATTTAGTATTTTCCGATGTCCTTCGGCTGCTCCGCCTCAGTTCTGGACAGAATTGGCTTTAAATGTTGCTAGCTTTACTGCTAACTGTAAAAGGATTGATTTATGGAGTTTCCTGATGGACAAGTACCAGTAGCTAAATCTGCTCTTAGCCCATTACCGGTCCTGTTGGCTGCAGGAGCTCAACCGTGAAAGAAAAACCACCTCGGTGCTGTGTTCCCCGTCGTCACGCTGGCCTCTGTCTTTTGGGAGACTGTGTTGTTCCGCCATGTTCACCGCGAGCCACGAGCTGCCAGTCTGGGCAGAGTCTGCGGGTGGCGAGCTCCAATGGCACGCATTTAGCTCTGCTGGCTACTGCAAACGGCAATCAATATCTCTGACAACGTCTGTCCCAAGGCTGCCTGTTTTTACAGATACATGTAACTATACACCAAAACAAATAGCGCTCCACTTGTCGTTACATTGGGAACTTTAAAACGTCATCCGCAGTTTAATTCCTCAGGCACAGCGAGGAGTTATTAGCAGCATCACTCGGTTTACATCTGAATAGAGTCGTAGCTAATCTGGGAAAAAAAAAAGTTTTGGCTTGCTTACAACCTGTGTAATCCTCCAGCTGCTTGTTTGTTGCTCGCTCGTTGCCCTGCTGGAGCCGTTTTCTTTAGCGATGTTTAGATTACATCTCAGCAATTAGAGCGCGGTGTTACCTGAACTGATGGCCGGAGGAATGAAAAGAAGACCACACAAGTTGTGGGTGATTGTAGTTTTCCTTTGACAGTAACAGTCAGATGATATATTATAAGATAATAACAATCAGATAATATCAAGATGAACTACTAACATTTGAAGATCCACACCATTATACAGATGTAACTGTCTATGATAAGCGTTCGTTCCCTCCGCAATGTCCCACAGGTTAGTAATTGAAATGGCGGTGGAGTGTTGGGGCCATTTCGCGGGCCAGAGCATATCAATTATGCATAAACATGCCAGTGCGTATATGTGTTGGTGCACCGTGTGTTTAGTATACGGCGCAGGTCCCGAAGCTAATGCAAGTAAGGAAATGATAAGCAGCCCATATTACTTGTTAAACAAAGCAGAGAACAGAGTGCTTTCCTCATCTCAGCCTGGAGCAAAGACTAATCTGGCTCCATTAATACATCCTAAAAGAGAAAATATCTAAATTCCTCTCCAAAGCTCTGGGACAGGAAGAACAGGCTTTTTTTTTTTGCCCCGCAGATATATAATGTGATTTGTATTATAGGCTTATATGCGAGCCCTTGTAGAATCCTCAATGAACCCTGAATATAAAAGCTACATCCAGGCGGTCGTGGCGTTGATAATGACATATAACCACTCGTTACTTCTTTCGCTCTCCTTACAAACACGCCACAGGCCTTCTGAACATCACGGTGAATTTATTCACCTACGTTTGAAACCCGCTGCTGTCAGACGTTAAATCACAACTGCCCACTATTGTATGCAATGCGCAGGTTTTGCAAACACATTCAGAGGGACTTTGAATCTTGCATGCAAAACGAAGCAAAAGCCAAGAAGGACAAAGGACGAAACAAATGAAGGACGTGAAAGCTGCATCTGCCCTTTTACTTTGCATAAAGGTCATATTTTAAAATGGAAACTCATTTTCAATGAGGGACTTAGAATATCCGACTGTGGGGATTTTGTGTCAGCCTACTGTACGCCCTCAGAGCCTCTGATTCTTTCATTTGCTTCTTTGTCAAATAACAGAGGGATGGAATGTAAGAGGTGGCACTGTTTTCTACTGTTTCCATCGGTTAAAAGAAACAAAAAAACACATGAGATAAAACACGGGAACCTCCCTTAGCATTCAGTAACATGTTACAGATTATTGGAGTTTTTAGTTCAAATCTACAGATCTACCTTTTAATAATAAACAAAAAGCTACGGTTTGAACACTTCAAATTGTTATTTGACATACAGTCAGCTTAATTAAGAATTCAACATTGCTACCTTTGAATAGTATATGACGTGAACACAGACGTCAAACACAGAACCGGTTCCGTCTCTAGTTGGTGCATTTTATTTTGAAACATTCAAAGCATTTCCACCAAGAATCAAATGGTCCGGAAGCCAAAACGTTGCTGCCAAGCAGGAACCAAATAGAGCAAATCAAGTGGCATGTCATATTCTACATGGCACTGTCCAACACCTTTCAATGAAGACACATCCTTGATTTCAACGGTTCTGCTCAAAACTGGGAGAAACTCAGCTTCTTCAAACTTCCCTACAATTTAGCTTTGGTGCTGAGAAACAAATTGCCTATGGCAGAAGTTATAATTCAACACTGAAGGAGAAAGCAGACAGTCACCGCCCCTGGCATCTCTGAAACCTGACCAGCTGACGTCTGGTTGCAGAGAAACAAAACGGGCTTGACTCGGGAAGACAGCCACTGTTGTTCTCACATCTTTACAGAGACCTGTCTCCAACGCAACTCCTCCGATCAAGCTGTCGCAATCAACGGTGCTCCGAGTCATCAGAGTGCCGGACTCTAGCAGGACGAGGAGAGGTGGACTTTGTGTTCACGTCGTTGGTGCGTGTCAAAGCTGATGGATCATGACCACCTTGCTTTTTCCTGGGTGTGTACAATACGTGTTTATATACTTATGCTTATAGCCTAAAAAAATGTTTTTCTGTTCAATGTTTGTGTAGCATGACAGCATAACAAACTGTTCATTTAGTTATGCAACCTTGTGTGGAATGTCATGCCAAATCAACCTTGAAACTTGAAATGAGAGCTGACTTGCAAAGTGAGCACCAAAGCTTCCAAGAATCTTGAACGGAACCGGTTTGGAGAGCCAGAACTAATTTTCGGTGGATATTTGAGGAACGGGAGATTAAGTTAAGAATATTACACTTCCCCCTTCCCTCCGGGGAGAAGACAGTCACCAACTATCTTTAAAAAAATGTGACCTTATACGTGTCGCTGTAAAAATAAAAGTGAAAATGAATATATGTATCTGCGACCACCCGAGCGCAGGCACACTGATTATATTTCAGTGTCACTTTTGGTGCTCCTGTCGTATCTCTTCCGGCTTAATTTCAGAATGAGGCATCAGTAGATTCTCGCTCTCTCACACAATCGGACCTGCACATCTTTTGTTTTCTCCCGGAACCGTTGCCACGGGATACAGGAATTAAAGGATCAAAGTGTTTGATGAATAAAACTGTTGAAACCTCGCAGCAAACACCAATACAGCATCAGTCTTCTCCGAATGCAACTAAAAATGAAAGAGATTGTCCGTATTGAACGGGGCTATCGGCAGTTATGAGTAAAATCCATCAGGAAAGTCGATCGGGTCGGCCTCTCCGGGGCATGAAAGTGAGTCAACAGAGGGAGGATCGGATCTACTTTATTGCCTGATTAAAATCAATTTGCTGTGTCCGACGCTGAAGGTGGAGGGATTGGAATGAGCAATCACCTCTTCCCCTCTCACCGTCGAGCGAGTGCAGTGTGACGGTGAACGCCGGCTGCGACGGCTCTGCGACTCTATGATTCATGACATGTGGCGCTGCGATGCAAAAAAAAAATAAATAAATAAATAAAAAAATTAAAAAGGTCATCAGACGTGCTCCGTCATGCAAAACAGACAGATGTGATTAAAAGATTACGAGACGACTGTTTGTGACAAGACACGGCGATGATGATCCCTCCCGTGTGAAAAAACGAATAACCTCTCGTGTCACGCGCGGCGTGCAAGATCACATTGGCTTAATCCAATTTCATGTTTTCGCTCAATTTTCGACGTAATGCTGTTATCTGCAGCGAGCTTTCCAGGCAGATTACATTCTTCATGATAAACGATGGGAAAAGATAGAAAACAATACGGGCCAGATCTGATTTGGCCGGACAGAGAAATACGGCTGTAATAACACGCATAAATGCAAAATAATGTCCAGTGAAAAGATGTGATTTTTCATACGCACTCCAGCTTAATTAGGTGTGAAAATAATAGCCCTGGCGTTACAGCTCCGAATGAACGAGAGTAATGTCGAGCTGTTGTGGAATCGTGTTAACTCTCTTTATTACTTGGTTTCTGACCTTTATGCGGCTAATTAACAAGGTTGTCAACAACTTGTGGATTCGCGTGCAATAAGTGCGTCGCCCATACGTGCACCCTTTGAATACAGCGAGGGAGGATCCGATCAGCAGAAAAAGAAGTAAAACAACTTGTGTGACCTTTTCGGCGACTTGTTGAACGTCGGCATCAGCAGGAAAAAAACACAATGCCGCGAACAAGTGCAGCAGAGCACAAAAGGTGGGAAGTACAAATACCTAGTTGCTGTATTATTATCATGTATCCGTACCTTATGCAAATATCTATTTAACAACTTTTTACTTTTCGCCGGTTCCTGCCGGTCCGAATCGGGGCTGTAGCCAAGACGTTGTTATCACGTTCCTTCCTGTTGGCTCTTCCGACGTGATGAAATACCGCACATCCCGCGAGCTGCTGCAGCAAAACACAAAATCGGAACAATTTCCAAGGTCTTTTTGACGAGAAGTGGATTACAGATAGCATCGGATGGGGAGAAAAGGCACGTTGGTGTCTCGTATCTGCAGAGGCCCTGCAGCCACTCCGCCTGGGTTTTATTATTTTCTCAATTTGCTCCTGTGCTCGGGACACTTTACCAAGACAAAATGTCAGTAATTGACATTTCTGGGAATCTCTGTGGTGCGTTTACAAGCAGCTCGGACAAACCTCCCTGATTCTACATTTAAGTTTAATAGTCTTAGCTTTTCAGTCAGCTTTTGCACAGAATTGGCTGGCAGAAATGTCCTTCAGAGGGATACTTTTTTTGCTTTCATACTTACACGAGTACATTTCAGAGCCTGCGCTTTGTCACTTTTACCCCAGCAAAGAACGTGTGAACCTTTGCAACCTCTGCGCAGCAACATGTGACGCAAGAATCTCACATGTTATTAAAAAAAAAAGCAAGACAAAAGAAAGAGGGAGCTCCGACTTGTTAGCTGTTAGCAGAGTGAGAACATGAGCGCGCGTGTTCACGTCTCTGGCACACCGATTTGAGGACAGGCTCGGTGTTTGGCTTCATATCTCCGAAGGAAAATGTAATGAATGCAGAATGCGGAAAAAAGAATCAGACCAATCGCATTAGTGCATCAGGTTAATTAAACTTGATTACAAATAAGCATTCCCCCAGAACTGAATTACTTCCCTTTCACCATATCTTCAGACAGTGCCTTCTTTTTTTTCTTTTTCTTCACATAGCGGTAATACGTTGTCATGGCAACATATAGAGCACAGATTTCTGGGAGCAGCAGTCTGTAAAATCGGACGTGGTATGACCAAAGGAGAGGGATAATCCATCAACGGCAGGATTTAAGATAGTGCTGTGAATTAACAGGAAGGGAAGAGATCAGAAACTCTGAGGGGGCGCACACACACATGCACACACACACACACACACCCACACACACACACACACACACACACTCACTTCTGTCCTCTAATTACTCAAACTGATCCGAGGATGCGGCTACCGAATGTAGCATCGCCGCATACATTCGTGGCGACACTTACGCCGCCGTTACACAACAGCGCGCACAATTTGCAAAAACAAGGCTGTAATGTTTTATAGTTCCGAACACATGCCCGCTTGCAGTATTAACAGAAGACACAGACTCATAATCATTAAGCATTTGGCCGGCCGCTGCTCTGAAACCAGCGTGACGCTCTATCTCCCATCGGCTCTCTTTCTCTCTGCCTCTGCCGTCGCCTTCCCCATAAAAAGGCCATTGTCTCCTCCTGATATGAAGCTCCATTCACAAAACTACATTAACTTTAGCTGATTACAGTGGTAACCAGCTACTGGGCCACAAGATATCTAAGGCAACATGATAGAATTAGTAATGAACAATTTTCCAAAACAATATGAGAGGTCAATACTGAAGAGACGAGGCTGGAATATACAAATAATGAGCTGGAGGGGGGACCAGCGGTTTAAACTGTACCTCATCAGCAATGCAATTGAAAGAAACAGTTCACCAAGACATGAAAATGTAGTCACTATCTACTCACCCTAACGCTAAAGGAAAGTAAAGATGACGTTTTCTAGTCCAGGAAGCATTTCTGAAGAACTTATCCTTAAACACAACCTTGTTTTAGATCATTTAAAGTTTACTTATCAGATCCATCCGAGTCCAAAACAAGTCACAGCTCCGAAACACTGAGAAACACCGAGTTCAATATCATTTTAACGGTGCTAAACACAAGAATCAGCCACCTGTCATACTCACTCACGTACTAACTGTAGCTTCCGTCAGTTATTTAGCTCAGTTAGCCGTGCAGCTAGCAGTCTTGACTGGGAGCTTTGGACCAGGACAAGCCAGGGCTAGATCCTTAGCATGCCAGCTCTAGAGGATATATTGCTTTATTATTTTTTTTTTATTCTGATGATAATTTAAGTTATTTTTAAGTTATTAGTTCCTAGTGATTACAAAAATCCATGTAACATATTCCTAAACAATCTACATATTGATTCGAAAAATACCTCGCGTCCTCGTCAGGGTTGCGGGGCTGCCACGGCGTTCGCTAACAACGCAAATTAAACATTCTGCTATCGTCGATCATTTACGACACACTGAACACGGAACCAGACCGATGTGTAGTCGCCACGCTGCTCCGTTTTACCGTTTAACGAGAGACCGTAAAACACGACATGTATAATGCATGGAGCGCGTTCGAAGCCATGTGTTTTAAAATGTTTGTTTTTTTTACAGCTCCGTTTGTGTGCGAGACAATAAATGCAGAAGCTGAGTGAGTGGCTGAGAGTTGCAGATACGGTCGAGGCTTTTCAGCTTTTGTACACCTCGTTTCTTAGTGGAAGTGCTCGATGTACTGAACATTTATTTATCTATTTTTTCGCAGACAAGGCGTTTCCAAGGGTGCTGATTGTCTCTGGGCGTTGTGAAAGTCCTGTTTACCCGCCGCATGTTTAACGGGATCCAATTAAGAAGGAAACAGTCACACGGTTTGAGCTTAATCTCAGACTTTAGCCCGTTTAGACAGTCAAAGTGGGTTTACCACGTAAGTAAACATTAAAGCAACCATTACTGTCTATTGTCTGTCTTGAATGAGGCTGTCGGCTTCGGTCCATCTACTGTAGCATAGGCATCATTTCTCTCTCCTATACTCTTCACTGACGTGTTCCGGCGTGCTGTCAGAGACAGCGGCTTTGTCTTGTTGTTGTTCAATGAATTATAGCAATTCCTGCTTGGTGGGAAAAAAAAAAAAAAGAGGCTGAAAGCTTTTAAGCTTTGCAAGACAAATGATAGCAATTCTTGCTCTTGAAAAGATGAGAAAGGCTTTCAAGCTTTCAAACTTGACAGGTAAAGAGAGGGCTTTGTGCTTTGTACGGGCATGCAACTTATTTACAGAGCGGCGACCAGAAAGATTCCATGAAGCACTATGATGCAATGATGGAAAGGGCAGAGTTATGGAAATGCTCTTTTGACAACAAAACCTTAAATGGCAAGGAATTGGCACGCAGAGAGCTAGTCTGAGTGTGGAAAAAACACTAAACCTGTTTTCAGACATCCATTATCAGGTCAAATCTAACAAACTAACCAGAAAAAAATGATGCAAAACAACAGAGCACCACATGTTCCACTCTCATCGCCTCCCTCGCCGAGATTGCTTAAAGCTCGGCTGTCGGCGATGTGAAAACGCGAGCCACGGGTTGTTTCGCGGTTGCGTTTCAGAGGTACAGCATAGCTGGTAGCTGTTCTGTGAGGCTCGAATAAGGGCTGGCATCCTCGTATTCCTCCAACGCTGCGCAGCCGGGGAGTTGGACGGCGACATGAAAGGGTCATTCAAAAATGAAAATTAAAGTTGTTCAAAGCGAATCAGTTTCTTTATTTATTTCTTTTTCCTTATAAAAGAAAAAAAAAGGGAGACAAAGCGTGAGAACAGATGCATCCTCCCTCCTCGTGGGCGATGTTGCGTAAACAAGAGAGCGGTGATGTAATGTGAGGAGTTTCAAAGGACCACAGCTCCTTATTAAATGGCTCAAGCACAAAAACTCCTTCTTCATTGAACTCCCAAGGCAGGCCTTATGTCAACACCTGAGTTTACGCTTATGCATACTTAAAAAAAAAAAAAAAAAAAAAAAA
>OMLP01014655.1:10543-30502 GCA_900302685.1 Spondyliosoma cantharus
ATATTTAAAAAAAAAAAAAAAAAAGGCCCGTGGGAATGTTACTTTGATAAAGACCTCATTAGGCACCAGATGTAAAAAAACGTGTTCTTTCAGCTCGTAGGCTGACCGTCTCAATGATGGTGGCGTGAGGAGCTGTCTGTAGGAAAAAAAAAAAAAAAACCTACAGGTGATAAACGTTCATGCAGTTAAGCTGTGACTCACTTTCACCATACCCCTGTTTTTTTTTTCGTCTGCACAGGAAACAGGTGTGGCATCACCAGTCTCAACATATGACTTCACTTAATTAATGACTTTCCACCACTGGACTTCCCGAACCTGTGATGCAGCTGTGGTGCGGCTTCTTTCGCAGCGATCCTGCAGAGACCTTCAATCAACCGCCAGAATTAAATGGAAACATTAGAAAAATGGGAGTGAATACTGAGCCGCGTTCTCGTGGATCTGAGATCGTTTCAGTTGAGTGTCGGACGGTGTGGCTCCTTTCAAAGATGCCAGATAAATCCTAACATTTTCAATCAGCCAAGTATAAAGAAGTAAACAGAAAAGAGCCAATTTCAAAAATGGTTCAAATGAAAAATGCCTCAGTCCTCAAGACAACGACTGATATTTGGGGGCCATCAAAAAAATAAATAAAAATGTACTGACTAAAAGAAGCAACTCTAAGATGCAGGGGTTTGTGGGTAAAAGAAGATTGATGTTGACAGTCAGAAATTCATCACGCTTAGAAGCCCAACTGCAACAAAATGGGAGCAAACATAGAAAGCAGCAGTAAGTCCAGCACACTGGAACCAGGGCCGCGTGAATGTTAAATGCAAATCTAATGCATTTTGGTATGAAAATAAATCAGCGATAAACTGACAGATTTTAATTAAACTTAGCACTAGCATCAAGGTCTCTCTATGATTCATTTGATTAAAATGAAATCTCGGCTCTGAAGCTGAAAATTGCGAAGGCGCGCTTTGCTTTCTCTCAAAGCGTGCAGCACTGGTGCGAAAAAGGCTGCTCTGTCAAGGAAGCATGAAAGCTGCCTGGTCTTACACCTAGGCGCTGTGAGACCAGGGATCCGGGTCCCCTGGTGCCCCCATGTTTCTAAATAAACACAGCAGAAGTGCGCTGTTGGTTGCCCCTGAGGTAGATTAAAAAAACACTCAAGGCTGAATAGCTTTTTGATTATAGAGATGTAGTAGTTATACTCAAGACTGACATAATGAAGCTATTTTAATCTTAACCAGGGTTTGAACTGTTTCAACCCAGTCGCCAGCATAAACGCTGGCAATTAAACCGTACATTACTGCAAACCACTTTACTATCTCTTGTTTTGCATTCATCATATGTTGTGACAATGGTTTGATTTGGTTAGGCACATAAAATACTTGTCTTGTTTTAGAAAAAGTCCATGTTTTGGCATATAATGTAGGGCGGCTGTGGCTTCGATTCCCCTGGTCTGCATGTCGAAGCGTCCTTGGGCAAGATACTGAACCCCAAACTGCTCCTGATGTGCTGGTCGGCACCTTGCGTGGCAGCCACCGGCATCGGTGTATGAATGTATGAACTACTGTAAGTCGCTTTGGACAAAAAGCGTCTAAAGGCAAAAAATAACCGGTTTTAGACACCGAAACACGACTGTCCCAAGTTCTCATCGATAATATCTGTTTTTTTCATCGCTACACAAACACAGCTGGGTCGTCAGAAGGTCTCCTTAAACCTTATCTAGTTACAAAAGCCGAAATGCAGTCTTGAACGGCGGTTACTGGCTTGTTAGTCCACCACCCCTCCACCTCCAGATGTGACGGACAGGTCTTAAACATTTAAAGTGAACGTGACATAACACGGATTGTAGAAAAGTCAATAGGGCACGTGGACATGTACCTATCTGAATCGACTGTGCTGTTTCCCCGCTGCTGCATCACGTCTTCCTGGTGCCCTGATCCATGCAGCTGGTGCCCTCATTATTTTTGCTTGGCCCCGCCTCGAAGACAGCCTGAGTCGCCCGTTGCACCTGTGACATCAGGTCAGACGGATCCACCGGTTCATGCTGTCGGCCCTCCCTCCAGCATGAACGGAGGCTTTGTTGGACACGTGTGACACAGCGAGAGCTTCCGGGGACGTGGAGGTGTGTATTTCATGGAGATTAGCTGGTCCCTGTATGGGAGATGAACTGCATATGTAATTCTGTACATGCAGCTAATGCCCATGCCGTCATTATGGTTTCAGGTTTCAAGTCAAACCGCTGAAATAAGACACCGCTCAGATTACGTTGGTACAAACATAGTTACCCAAAGCCATGTTAATGAGTAAGTAATAAGATGTCCGATTGATAAAGGACTGTGCGTTTATTGGACCGTGCGCAGATGGTTCTTAACACCAGAAGGAAGACTTCACCATGAAGCAGACAGTCTGTCTGAATAGTCTTTCCCAGAGCATGTACATCATAGAGCTCTGACAGAGACATCTGCCTTCCCGCTCTGATCTCACTGACCCGGTCAATGCTGTGCTTTCGGGCTTTTCCTGCATTTGATATTTGTAGCTGTAAAACAATAAATCATAGAAAAACTCACAGCCGTCTCAGTAAAAGACACAATCAAAGTTTGGTCAATCCGAAGGAGAGTGAGCTTCCTCAGGCACCACAGCCTCTGCTCCTTCTTCTGAGGAATCAGTATGGCTTGTGCTGCAGATGAAATCATGTTGTGAGTCCTGAATACTTATTTACAGGGAAAAAAACAGTCAACAACTTTGAATGGTCGTTGGCTGACATGTAGATTCCCGTGGAACATGATACATGGTTGAAAGTCATACATCAAATCATTTTTACTCGATATCTAGAACTTTTAAACCAAAAAGATGGTGTTTCTATGCCAACGAAAACCAAATATTCTAAACAAGAAGCCTGAACATCTCCAGACTGTTTGTGGCAACCAGAACAGGTAATCCCATCCAAAACATGATCCCTCCCTAACCCCAACCAAGCGGTTTTAGTGCCTAAACCTAACCGGACTATGAGCACAGTGATGTGACAACGTAAAACAGGAAATTACGCAAACAAGCGTAAAGTTCTAACATTTCTGCCGTTTGAGAATAGAGTTATACTTCCATCAGTATACACAAAAAAAAACTTGTCTTGCTAGATTGTGACGTTCACAACTTTGCTTTAATGCAGTCGCAAAGTTTCTAATTCATCTGCTTTAACAACTAAAGGTAACTAAAGTCAATTTCTCTTCCGCCTTTCCAAAATGATGTGATTACATAAGAGCTTCTTGAAGGTCAACCTATTTGAAATGTTACCAAAGCAAGTGTACAGAGCACACAAACATTTGAAAACTTAAAAAAACGCAGGCATTCATCGTTGCAGAATTTGTCAGTATTGTAAGAGTTTTGAAATAATAATGTCCAGCCAACAATGCAAACAGAAAACGACACATAAATATATAAATAAAGAAGCTGTTATCCTTTGACTGGAAATCAATTGACAAGAAAATTCTTGGCGGGGTGACATCATGCAGAAAATAGGCAGTGACGATCAGAACTTGCTAGCATAACATTAGCTTGTTGGTTAATAGCTGTTGTGGGAATACGAGTGATTTAATGTTACCATTAGAGGGTCTCGGGTAAATTATTCAGCGCCACTGATTCACATTGACTTGGTCCTCGCGACAAATAAATTAACAGCTTGTTCTCACCTTCCCAGTGCTTCAGATACAGTGGCCCAGTCAGTGGCCCCACGCTTCTAACTTTTCTTTTGAAAGTCCAACCGGATGTTGTTCACAGGGACGCTGGAAGTCAGTCACAGCTATATGGTGCCGAGGGGTCAGCCTATATGATGACGTCACAGTAAATGTCGAGTGACATTCATTCAGGTCGAAGCAGCCACAGCAACTACAGTCATCAAGAGGACGGAGATAAAGAGAGAGAAATTCCCCAGACTCCTTTTGAAAATCACTCAATTTTTGGAGTTACTCAGTCAGGAGAAACGTAATTAACTCTGCGAATCGCTGTTTCTCACAAATTCTCAATTATGTGGGCCTTCCTGCAAATTCGGCTTATGTTATAGTCTCATTTTAGGGGGAACTGCAGCCCCATCAACACCCCTAGTTCCTGCATCCATGCTTGTATAATACGTATATTGCGAAATTGTCATAGTAATAGTTTGAAGTTTAAGGCCTCTGACCGAGCTGCCGTATCCTGTGAGCTGGGAGCCAAAACGTGTTGAAATTAACACGGTTGGTGGAAGCAAAAAACCTTTTGAACCATTGATGTTTATGTACTGAATCTTTTAAGCTTTAATCTCTAGTCAGCTATCAAAATGATCTCAACACATGACCCACTTGCATCGGATTCACTTCTGGATCAGTTATTAGCTATTCGGTCACACTAATACTGGCCATAATGTGTGTGTAAATGTCCTTTCTTCATCTAATTTTTGGACTTCAAGCGGAATTTATCAACTTAATTCGCTATTGTGTTCCGGGCGCTACATGTTCCAATTACAGTTAGTTTCCACGTGTACTGCAAATGTGCAAAGACAAAGAAAGGACAAAGGGGGGTGAGAAGGGACACGTCTAATACCTGATTGGATTTGTCTCCCATGCACATGACCACAGGCAGGAACACGCTGTAGTAATTTCACACCAGAGCGTGGCTGATGTTGTGGCACTTTGTCATTTTGGTGAGGGTAGGGGGAGAGTTCCAGTTCAGCGACACCCTGCTCGCGATGACCAAATCTGCCCTATTTTCTCTTGCCTGGCTGCACTGACCTCACATGATGAATGCTTTCCTCAAGAGAGAGAGAGAGAGACAAACAGGCCCTGTTGTTATTGATGCTCTCAATTAATAACCATGCACCACACCACCGAAGGATTCGTGCGCGGGATCGCTGTTAAAAACTCTTCCAGAGGACCGGCTTATTATTATTTTTGGTCATTATTCAAATTAATAAAACCGAAAACTCACACTGCAGCTGATGCGTCAACCGTGTCTCTTTTGTTCGTCCTTCAGTTCTCAGCCTGAATTCCATCTGTTACAATGAGTCAGGAGCTAATCATCAGAACAGAACAGAAACCACTACTGCCACGTAAGGCGTCAAATATCGCAAACGCCCATCTGTAATTAAAAATCAGTCCAGTGAATGTCCTCCGCGCAGAGCAGAAACATCCTGATAAGATTCTCGTGTTCATTATACAGCGAAGCCAAAAAAAGATGTCCCCGTTGGCAGCGTGTTCCTGCCACCTGCTCCGTGCACGGCCGGGCCGAAGCCTGCGAGCACCAGCAGTCAAAGTGTCTCCCCACCAATGGGCAAATGGCCCCTCTGAAGGTGATAGACTCAAGTGGCCTCGGGCCAGCGTGAGTCACTGACTCCATGTCCTCGGCACCGCCGCCGAGCGACTCCAGAAACTGCATAAGTTCGGCACCCCCCGGGCAAGGTGACTCTCCTCCCGCCTAAAATGTTTTCCCACCTGGCATCTTGAACTCTCATCACCTCCTCGCCGCACCCCGGGGAGCCGGACTGCTGCCCGTCACAGTTTCTCAGTGACCACAGCGCAGAAGCGTGAATAATAGGGTCGCCGAAGTGTTTAAAGCAGCAATTGTGTAGCTATTTTACCTCAAAATAAGAGCTGTAAATCATGTTGATGGCTCAGTGGCTTGTAACCTGTGTCTCTATCGCTTGTTTCTGCATAACGTAACTTCAGTGGGAGGGGAGGATCACAGCGTCACAGACATGTTTACTTCAACATGCACGTCACGACGCCATGAGTTTTGTTTCTAGTCAGCACCAACATCACGTCTGACAAACTGTTACAGAGCTGGGATTTGAATATACAGCAGCGTTGTTGCACTCAGACACATGACACAAAATGCCGATTTCTACACAGTGTTGCTTTAAATACACACACAGGACAGACAAACAGACAGCGTGAGCTTACAGCCAGCCATCCTGCCATGGCCCTAGCTTTTAGATCAGTTTATTTCACTGTTTCATTTTTAAGATTCTCTCCTCGTGTGTTCCTGCCCTTTCAATAGTTAATCAGCCTGTGTTTATCTAAGTCAGTATTTTCCCCTCACGTTTCGTCGGGTCGAATGTGTTTGCTCCTCGTCACTTTCTAGTTTCTTCCAAATTTTGTATTCCTAGTTTCACTCTTGGATTCTCTTTTGCCTGCCCCTTTTGTCGCCGGCCTTTTTCGTCCCCCTCGCTTTTTCATCGCCTACATTTAGATTTTCGGATTCCAGCTTTATAAATTGTCTCTTAGAGACAGTGAGAGAGTAATGAAAGCTCTAAACGCGGGTAAAAAGGGCTAAGTGGACATTTGTTCTTAGACTACTTTGTTTCATATGTTTCCAATAGTTTAAAATGTCCCTAAAGTATCTATCATGAGTTAACTACCGTGTGTTGAGTTGATGAGTTGATGTATAGACTGAACTGGATATTTGGAAACCTATAGTATTGTATGTTAGTATGCTCTTGTACAGTATTACCAGCAGTGGTTGTATGTATTCAGCCTTCCTTCCTGTCAACAATGTTCATTTCAAAAAGACATCTTCTGTTTCGCTTCCTTCTGGTAACCAACTACAATTTTCTATTTCTGATGACCCTCAAAGGAAAACAAAGATCATCACAAACAGATTACTGACATTTCTCTCTGTTTGCCAGATTACTTTGTTTATTCACATGCTGTTTAATCACCGTGGCGTGGCGTTAATTGGGGGCGAAAACGCAAGGATGTACTTTACGCTGACGATGAGGAGGGGCGTGCTTTTTAAAAATTCGATTGCCTCCTCAGAACTCCATAAACGTTCCCCCTCTCTTACTGCCGCCCCACCTCCGGATGAGAGACGCTGTCTCTGAGTTGATGAAAAAAATCGTTGCGCTCATCTACTTTGTCTTCAGTCATTACCGTGCGCTCGCAGCAGAAAGCTTTACAAGCAGCAATGAGTGCTTTATGTGCTTTATCGCCACGTGTTTTTTCGGCTCTCAGGCTACAGACAAAAAAAAAAAAACAACACTCTCCTCCTCCTCCTCCTCCTCCTCTGCATGTTTGATTTCCTCACAGTCAAAAGACGTTGAAATGTTTATTTCTTTGTGTTGTTTTCCGAGGCTGTAAATCGATAAATGAGCTTCAGTCTTTTTCCACTTTGCCGGCCTCGATCTGATTCAGCCGCATGTTTGTCACGAAAACACACCTCTTCTCATGTTTTAATTATCTCTTTATTTACGATTTTTTGTTTCCCCCAAAAAGCAGTAAAGTAAATAGCTCTTTTCAATTCATTTATTTGTACGTGTCCCTGTTTCACATCTGAAAAGAAAAACTTGAGAGCAGCGTGAATGCAGGGTGCTGTAATGTGTGATTAAATATTAGCGGAGCCACTGTTGCTGAACGCAATTTTAAGAAATCACATTAATCAATCGCTGAAACTTCTTTCTCCCTGGAGGCTCTTGGGTTGAAAAGCATCAGCTCGAGGCCAACTTTTTGTTTGATTGTTTTAAAACAGACTCATTCGCAGATGCGCATTAATCTGGAACCTCTCAGTTCATTTTTCTAAAGTTATCAACAGGCAGACCATAATGCCTCTGGATGCAATTTAATAGACCTACAACAAATTCCGAGCAACAACACTTGTTATTTAGCCCTGAGCGACCATCCCAATCGCCCAAAGTACCTTTCCTGCAAAGCCTCCGAAAAGTTTGTTTTCGTTGAATTTTATACTTCTCTCTTGCCACAGCGCCGTGCTTATGCTCTGGTTAGACCACCGCTTGGTCGGGGTTTGGAAAACGTCATAGTTTGGCCGCCCACAATCCCAGATGGCGAGGGTCCCCGGGTCTCCTGAAGAAAACGCCCACTTTTCACACCACAAAAACAGCTCAAAACATCCACAGGCCTCCTGAAAAAGTCACCTAGTTTTATCTCAGAAGGAAGCATCCCCAGGTGTCCTTGATTATATGCACTGGTGTGAATGCACAACGATTCGAGGAAAGAAATAGGCGATGAGGCAGCAGGATTCACATTCAAGTTTTGCAAACTCGGACAGAACCTGCGGACTAGACACAAATGACTAGACCTGGTAATAAGTGAGCAAAACGTGTGATTTGACTCTTCAGGCCTGGGCTGGTCATGCTCACTGCATCAAACCCGCCCCATATCGCCAGATATTTAACAGCTGTGATTGGCCTGTCACGAACCAGGATCCGTCTGAACAGAAAAACCTTCTGGTTTACACGTTACGTGTGTCTGGCCAATCAAAGCTCAATTAATAGCTATCGATCATATTAAGGAGTGAACGCACACTTCTTAAAGTAACCTGCGTAAAGAAATTTGCTGCGAAACGCAAGCAGAATATCTCAGACGTCGCTTCACCTGATGTTCGCCGAACACAGCAGCCAAAGCGATGTTTTCCTGCATTAGGAATATGACAAAATATCCAATTTCCTCTCCATACAAAGCTCCATTTGCCTTTCGCTGCGCATACATCAGACGCACTTGAAAAAAAAATAAAAAATGTGCAGTGGAGGCGAGGCTGAGATGAAAGAAAAGCCCTCCAGTCTTAACAAGGAAAATGTAGCTTCAAGGGCAAATTAGCTGTGAGCATCCTCAGAGGGATGGATGGAAATGGAATGATAGAGGTCTAGAATTAATATATTCTGCATGTTTTAGTTAATCTCTCGCTGCGCAAGTCCTGTGAGGAAACTTAAAGTGCTGCAACTGAAGTGACAATGCGAGAGTAATTGTTTTGCTGCGTAACAAGAAATTAGTTTGAATGTTTTTTTTCGGGGGGGGGGGGATAAAGGGACTCAAATTCGCGGCTAAATGACTCCTTTTGGACGGTTTTCGCAGGGCGCCGAGCAACGTGGTTGGGAGAGCGAGGCCTGTCGCATGTGAAGATGAAGTGGAGTGTTGTGACTGAACACGCTGCCCAGTTTGGTAATCAGCCCCATCCACTCCGCGCGGACTTGATTAATGTTTCTAATCAAGCGACGTCCCCCCACTGAAAGGGCTCCTCACAGACCTCACCTAATGACACCGACGGCAAACAACTCCAGACCGAATATCATACACTCAACATTCATCTCCGGTCTCTCTTGTTAGGTTGACAGCCATTATGAGACGAGAGAACTAAAAACCTACAGACTGCGTGTCGTGTATTTGCAACTTGTAATTCAGCCCAGTCGCCAGGATAAAATGTCGGCAGGTAATGTCTTTTTTTTTTTTTACAGATTTACGGATATGTGTTGTGAGGTGGAGGAGACAGTGGTGGACAAGGTTGCCGGCGTTGCGTTCCAGCATTTGTAAGCGTGATATCTCGAAGGAGGCCACCGGATCGCTGCGGCGACACAATGCTGCAGTTGTATCGCCTGCAGACAAAAGCTGGTGTTTTTAACAAGACCTTGGGCCATCTCCAGACGCGTTTGTAGCCACAAAAAGTGGAGATTTTTGAGGAGAAGTCGCGCCATCCGCAGCCCTTTTTATGGCCACAGGTGTATGCATTTTGTAGTTTGAAGTGACCTAAACAGGTGTTTTAAGCCGAAACGTGATGTTTTCCTCATCTTAACCAAACGTTATTTTGTGCCAAAACCCAGAACTAGAAAACTAGAGCTTAAACACAGCACTGTGACAAGATGAAAATTTTCCCTAAAAGAGACGTAAAGTTCGAACTTATCTGTTGTTATGCAGAAACGTACTTATAATCACAACGTCAGACGTGTTCACATGTGAAAAAAAAAATGACTCAAATCAACTCCGTTTTCTTGCACCCATGTTACAGCTGCAGGCAGTAAGGCTTCCAAACAATGTCATCTCTTGACACCACAGTCAAGAGTCACCTGCTTTTTTTTTTTTTACCTTAGGCATGCAGATCACCTCCCACATGAGGAACTGCTCAGCCCATCTGTCACAAAACATCTGGAGCATCTGCAGAAGCTCATTCACTGCCGTTCCCGGACTTACACCGGGTCCTTGAAGGTAACGGTTTAAAGGGGCGGAAAAAAAAAGTTTCTTACTCAAACAACAACAACAAAAAAAAAAAAAAGTCATAGAGCTCTGTAAATATTCTGCAGCTGCTCGGCTCAACCTGCAATGAAAGAATCCCTTCACATGTGTGGCTACAACCTGCGTGTGCCTTTTCACGAGCACACACCATCTGGTGATACCCTTTTTCCAGTTGGACCACTTGCCAATTGGGCAAATCAGTTGGTGGAGTTTCACTCTAAGTTAATGTTAAAGCTAATAAACACTAAGGCTCGGGACCTTGGAGAACGAGTGTTGAACTTCAGCGTCTTAAAATCATGCAACGTGTCGGTACACTCGGCTCATTTTTTTCCCCCAATGCGGCTGCGTGGTTCAAAACAACGCTGGGTGTTGGCGAGAACCCTTTTCTTCACATGTGCTCTGTCACAAAAACGCCATGAAAGAGTTTCTCTTCGGCCCTCATGTTCACGAGGAAATAGCATTGCATCGCTTCCCTGCTTCTATTCAACAACTCTGTATGACAGGAACATCGGGGTGAAGGGAAACAGTGTTTGAAAGATGAGATGGAATAACAGTTTTATATGTTACCTCGGCCTGTCACACATACCATATTACTTCAAATAAAGGCAGTCGAGCCACCGGGATACAGCCGCAGTATCTTAAAAAGTAGAGAACAGGTTTGTCTGTTTGCGGTTAATCAATAGGCTCAATATCACCTATAGTACAGCAGCTGGTTCCAGGTGGGATCTGTTGAACGAATTCCTGTTTTGTTCAGACGTTCAAATAGGCCCACCGTTGTGCCCGTCGATGGCTGTTTCCACTAGATTGACAAAGTGTCAACAACCAAGAGCTTTGTTAACGGGGTTAATGATGGGAAAATCACTTTCCCACACAGTTAGCTAGATCCATTAAATATGGCCACAAAAAACGGCCCCCGAAAATGGTATCAAGCGTGGATGAGATCAATGAAGCCGTACAGGCGGTTCTTAGTCACCTTACAGAATTAACAGCTCTTTAATCAGCACATCGATTGTCGAGGAAAATATCAGCTGCTCGTAGCAACGGCTACCATGGTGAAAATGATGTCGGGAGATGACGTCACACACTGCTGATGGCTAGAGTGTCAGGCTGAATGTACTGAGAGAAATGAAACGGCAGCTCAGGCTACAAATGAATTATTACGCACTTTGAAACCTCTCAGAGTCTCATCACATAAATCTGGAAACTATATCTGCACGTCCCAGTTTTTAACATTACTTTCAAACCATAGAGCTAAACGGCTTCTCAAGTTGTGAAATCGCGAAGCTGGACCAAGACTCGATTTGTGGGGTTGATGCCGATATTAAGGAGCAAAAAAAGACAAAATGTGTTCAATGCTACCTCAAATGTGGCGTGAGGGAAAGGACGGAAAAACACTGCGAAGGAGGGGAAAAGGGAGGAACTGCAAACACGCGACACATGAGGGCACAATTTCAAAATAAAACAGGAAGTAAGAGAACGACAAAAGACAGCATCATGACAGTTTGAGTTGTTTAATTCCCTGTCTTAGCTGTAGTCAAATAACTCATCTCATCAAATCTTTCCAAGGATGTCAAGAAAGAGCCTCTGCTTCATGTTTGGAGAGGGTAAGAGGTCGGGATGAGAGAGATTGGTGTAAAAAGAAGGAATGCTGTATAGCTTGGGTTTTATTTCGTGGGTCTAAATATTTCATGTGATCCTGACCCAACCCCCCCGATTGCATAAACTATTTCACACAATATGTTATTATAACCAGTAAGTATGTGGTGGTATTGCATGCACTGTAAGTAAGGCAGCGCGGTATAAAATATGAAACTCAAAAAAGGACGTTTCGATATTAGTGCACATCAGACAACATATAAGTCAATACTGATATAATCTGTGATAACATCGTCCGATCGATACATGAGTCTGGCTCTACTGGGAGTGACACACACACACACACACACACACACACACACACACACACACACTGCTATAATACTAACCTGTTACTGTGTCTGAAAACAGAAAACCATTGACAGTTAATCTTGCATCTTGCAAATTGCTCGAGGACATGTATCATTTCCTGCGTGCGTATCTGTTTGGACTAGGCAGCATGGGAAACTTTTAAAAAGAAATATTTAGAGGGACTATTTGTTCATCAAGACTGTTAGAGGAGTATTTGAGGGCTCTGGAAATCCTTGCTGAATGACCCTTTTGTGTTTTTCAAAGATGGCGGCGTACTTTTCCGAATATACGACACTACTGCAAACTGAGGCTTGACACCATTAAGAAGTAAGTATGGAAATATGTTTATATTTTTTTCCAATTGATGAGTCGACCCTTTGTCATTATGAAGTGCTTAAAGATGGTACGCGCAGGACGCGCACGTTAAAGCTCCAGACACCCCCGTCAGTTTGCAAAAATATCACCTTTGGATAATTAACAATGCGGAGAGGGTCCTCGCCGGTACAACCGATAGCTCATACTTCAAACTCTAATTAATGTTATCTAACTCATTACAACTTCTCACTTGTGTGTGATGATTAATGTTTATACTGCAGTATGGGAAAAAAAAAAAAAAAAAAGAAAGCACACACTGTTTACTCAGGTAGCCCAGTAATTAGCGACAGATGATTAGTATCACCTGAAGGTCAGCTGAGCTTATGAGACGACTAAAAGGAGAAGAGGAATAATGAGAGCGGTATTTGTAAACAGGCTGTTTTCTTTTTGTTCTTTTCTGTGTTTTTGTTCCTCGACAATGAGTCGCACTTGACGTGCCGCAGATCGGCCTAATTATACGCGGCTTCGTTTTGATAGGCAAAAACTTCAATGCGCCGTCGCGACTTCGCAATGCAGATGTATTATGGAGCGCACTTCTGAGGCAGTAATGAGAGGACTCTGTGTCCGGGTAGGTGATGTTGGTTTGTTCTCGCCGTCCACAGATCCAGGGACACTCCACCGCGGTGCACTGGCAGTGCTCACCAGCTCGCTGCGAAAAAATAAAGTGATGCAACAGCCAGTTCCCCTGCAAACGAGATGCACCTTGCGCGAGGGACAAATCCCATTAGATGTGGGAAGAAATGCAGGTCGGGTCTCAGTGTGTTAGCTCAAACAGCAGCTCTTAAGAACCGCGGCGCCCTCCCGGTGTGGAGAGCTCGGCGAGTTCTGTTTCCCCGACACGTTAGAAATTATCTCCCTCGGAAATCCGGTACCCACTGTTTGTAGCTGCTTTAATGAAACTCAATGTCACCTTTTTTTTTTTGAGCTGATGCAACAGCGCCTCATTAAAATAACTTCTTAAAACCCTTTTGTCACTTTTATTTCACGGTGTTATGACGATAATTGGTCTTACGACACCGAGACAGGAATAAAAAAAATTGCTTTTTTATCTGCTGCATTCAAGGTCAAGCTCATGTTATTTTTCTATTATATAGAATTATACGGTGGCATCGAAGTGCAACTTAATCGGAAATTAGAGAACACAAGAACAAATCACAAAACACAGTGGTGCAGTTGTGTTGTTTTTTTCTACTTGCAGTTGTGAATTCCTACTATTGTTTGTGTTTTGTGATTTTGCAGGTGTGCCCTCCGATTTGCGGTTGTGTCTTTTTCCATTTTGCTGTGTTTTTTTTTTTCTATTCGCAGTTGTGTTTTCTTCTATGCACTGTTGTGTGTTGTGTGTTTTTTGTTTTTTTTATATTTGCGGCTGTGATTTGTACTTCAGGGCCATCGTAGGAAACAAAAATGCGAATCAAGACCGGGACATTTGTCCTTGTTACTTCTCTTCATAGAATCTATCTTTCACCACTGTCAAACCAAAACACCAAAAAAAGAAAAAAAAAGGCATTTAAACACTCCCACCATGGTGTGTGCGCTGTTTGCATCCATCACGCAACATTTGCCATATAGGGGAGTCAGGCAGCGAGGCACACCTAACATCGAGAACTGCACCTGAAAGAAAATATGCGGTTTATTTTTTTTTCCTAGAACCAGAGTAATGTGCTTGCAATTTAGTCCGCTGTAATTCTGCCTTAGGTCTCGGTTGACACATTAAAAATGCACCCCGCGTCAAAAGGCATTTGCACAGCCCAGCGGGTCCATAGGAATCAGCAGAGCAGCAATCAATCCCTGCTGCAGGGTTCTGTTGTGGAGATGACAAAAAGAGTTACCCTGTGATGTTTGGACCGAGACAATAAACCTGCTTTTTAGTTCAGTTTCACCACTGAGGGATGTGACAAAGGGGGTTTGGTGAGAAAGTCCAACAGCCAGGAATTGCAGAACTATCATAAGCAAAACAGAGGGTCAAGGGGGTTAATCCTCGCCCATTTTGTTCGCGGTTTCCAAGAGACTGTGCCGAAATATGAAAAATAACCCGCAGTTCATGATCTCAGCGGCTCCGATAGCAATACTGTAAAGCGAGGTATTAGGTAGTTATGTCGTAACACGTTTCCTTAATGCACAGTCTTACTGCACTCGCTTTTGGCATATGGTGTGATTAATGTTCAGACACAGGAAGTCATTGAAAAATATATCCCTCCATTACGGGATTGGATCATTTCCTTTTATCGGGGACCGGCGGCTGCACACAAAGTCACACCGCGGCAGCATTTTTAGAAGAATAAAGTTGTCACACCCTTTAGCGAGTCCCCCGGGTATATTGAAAAGGAGTGCACTGGTGCCCCGAGGGTGTGGCTGCGGGCTAGCTGGATCTCGGAGGCTGCTGTGGGCATAAATGTTTGATCCTGGCCTCGGCTCCGTGCATCAGCATATGATATCACTTTGTCGCCGGAGTTGCTACAGCGCAATCTCATTCGCCGCATTAACAACAGCAACCTTTTTTTTTTTTTTTTTTTGTTAGAAATCCGAGATGATAGCAGCAAAACTGTTTTTTTAGCACAGCTGTAGGGATCACCAAATACCCTTATCCTCTGACTCATCTGAATACAGAAATATCAAGTATCAGATATCGTCGCCATCTCAGAAGAAGGGGCGATTGAACTCCATGTGAATATATTTAGAGTGCAGCTCTGTATCAGGCAGCCAGAAGTCTCTGAGAGCTCTGATTGCTACATTTCAATGTTAAACAGAGGGATGGACAAACAGCGTTACCGCTTGCTATCACAATAGAGAAACCAAGTGGACTCTTGAAGAGACACTCAAAACCCCCAGCATTACATCGCCGCTTCGTCATTCAACTGTCAGAGTGGTAGATGGTGTTTTTTCTTACGAGGACTATGAGCAGCTCCTCTGTCTCTTTTTGCGTTGCGGCTGTGGAAATAGTTCCAAGATCATCAGATGGGCCTTCCCATTGTCACTAGCAGGTGGGAAGGTAGCAACAGTTGCACCTTGGCACCGCGTCCTTCATCATGTCCACCGTTTATGCGGCACTTGGCAAGGTGGGCAGGCCATGTGTTAGCTTTTAAGAACACCCATTAGTGCAGCGAGCATCGTCGGAAGTTTGGTTCAGAGACGTCGCTTCAGAAACATACAGTCAAGGTGCAGTGAGACGACGCTAATGTTAGCCATAACATGTTGGGACGACAACTTAGCTGCAGGGTCGGATGAGTTTAATGCATTTTTTGTTAATTTTTTTAAATAAAGTAATTGCAGTCTTATAATTGGGTGTAAGGGGAATCGAAAAAAAAAAAGATAATGTGATTTACAGCTCCATTAAACATCTGAACATCAGCTTGTTATCAAAGCAATTACAGGCAGAGACACAGTAAAAGACATTTATCGAAAATGTGCTAAGTCTCCTGACAATACGATGAATTAAACATGGATTATTTATTTTTCTTTTAGACGAGGAAATAAGTAAAAATACGAAAACTGCTGCCGAAGACCTTACAGCAAAGGTCCTGTGGTTCAGCACCATGGACAGCGCTTTTCGAACAAACCAGCCAACAGCTGATACGAGGATGATCTCTGTGTGCCGACCCGGGCTTCTTTTCACAGGCTGGACTTTGTTATAAATAAATTTCATTCCAAAGAGAGCTTTAAGCCTCACGACAACATACGGCATCATGTTAGAAAATGTCTTGATGCAACCTAAAAACTAAGGAAGGGTCATTACACCACCAAATCTTTCTTTGGTGCCAGATTGGCGGTGACAGCCTCCAGAAGATGAAGGAACACACTTCAGAGGGAAGGTTAATGACTGACTGTTTATATCACCAAATGATAGACAGGGCTGATAAAATTGTGATCAAGCGGTGCCAAATATCACTGATGAGACTGCAATTACACCGCGAAAAAGGAGCCTTTCCAAGACAAAACCGGTCATGAATGTCCTATAGACTCCGATACGGCTGTCTCCACAGTCTGGCACCAAACGCTTCCCTCTTTTTTTTACGGGTCCTTGACAGAAAATAATTCACTAAAGTTGTGTCAGAGCGTTCAGACGAGCCATTTCAAACTAAACTAAGACACTGGTCTGCGCACGGGGACGCTGTCTAAAACGTAAGTAAAAACAGAATCTTGCAGTTAATTGCAAACAAACCGTGTTTACGCACAAAGGAAGTCTCAGGAATATCCTTTATACAGACATGTCTTTCACAAAAGTGGTGAACGACACTTGACCCATTCCAACGCGTCTGAAACGTTTCGCTGGCATCAAAATCCCACAGAAAATATGTTTAGGTGATGAGGTAAAACATTCTATATATTGTCTTTCCACTGTTGGTACGTGTCAAAAAAGGATTAACGAGTTATCACAGTGTGTTTGGTTTGTTGTACACAGTGTCACAGCTTTATTTTTTGTTGGAACCAGAGTTGTAAGATGAAGTCCATGTAAACATCAGAGTCTGATTATGTTAATGTGATTATACTCCCTAGTTGGATTAAGCTTCGAGATAAGTGTACTCCCATTATAGTTGCATTACTGAAGGGCATTTTTAACCAGGCAAATAATTCGAGCATGACTCTTTATCTGAGTTCTCACTGCGTATAGTGATGCGCCACGATCCAGCTTGAGGACACATGACAAAGACGTTCTTCCGCCTACACTCGGTTTTGTTCTTCTTTTTTTTTTCTGTCCTTTACGGACACTCAAAGACTAGCTTTCATCGTAAACACTCTACTTCGTTGGAGCTATTGTTAAAACCATACACGGCAAGTACAAAAGTCCACGGAGAGATACTGCAGTTATTACACAATCAACAGAAGGATGTAACCCCATAGAGCATCGTGACGGAAGGTTCTGAGGTTTACGCATTGGTGGGATGTTATAATCTAATGCAGAGGAGGCATCTTTGTCCATTTATCTGACAGCGTTCTGCAGCACGGAGGCTGAAATATTAATGAAACAAAGCTCGCCATCATCTTTCTAATGGTTGCACCGATGCAAAATGAAGGCGACAGTTTTACGAAAAAAGGACTTTCCTGTAAACAAGTCTTGCGCCACGGACAGCCACAGTGACTCAACGGATGCTTGAGGCTCTGCTAGCGTCCACAGATGTTGCAGCTTCTGTTCCTTAAGTGTCTCAATTCATAGGCAGGCCGCAGATCCTCTCTCGGCAAATTGATGTACGCGTTGAAAGCTGGCAGAGACAATTTTACAGGATTTTGAGCCAATCTTTCTGCCATTTAGCATCTGCGCTCGCACGCACTCCCCATTATCACTCCATATATTATTTTATGTGTCTGTGCGGCTCAACTATGGATAGCGCGCCTGCGAGGCCTCTGATTTCGTTGCTTTGCAGTCGTTACAAGTGAATGCCAGGTCAAACTTACAACTCTGATCTGCCAAAAAAAAATTGGGGCACTGAGTGAAATGTAAAAAAAAACAAAAAAACGATGATTTGTAGTGAGCTGTGTTTACCGACAACAACTTAACAAGGTGTTCTCAAGCAAAAGTATCTTTTACACGGTCATGACCAAGTCGTGAACCCCAACCCATCCCTGCTTGTGAACGACCTTTCAGTGATGCCCCTTTCATACCCAATCATAATACCAATGAACCTGTGGGACGTTCACTGTCCTATACGTCTACACTACAAATCAATCAAGTTGAAAGAGCACTCACTGGTAGTTCCCACTGCTATGAGTGAAAACGTCACCAACCGGCGCTGCTGCGGCTGATGGCAACCTTTCAAGTTGTCCAAAATGGACGATCGCTACACGAAGTCACCTTTAAGGCCACGTTCGGTTCTATAACGGACAGTTAGAGTGACAGAACTTGTTTTAGCGGGGGCGCGTACAAATCTATAGATGTGAGGAACGGCAATCAGACGCTAATTAGGTTTAATTTCAACGATCAGTAACTCCTCATTCATGACTTTCTCTTCGATAAATCGGGTTATCAGCTTCAATTAGACTTTGCACAACTTTACCAGACACAAGCTAATTCAGCCGCGCCTTATCTAAAGAAACCTCTCTTGTTTCCCCACAATTCAATTAGCTCTGACTCTTTACAACCAAGTGGTCTTAAAGGATGCACGCCTCGCTGCTTCCTTCAAACGTCTCTGCCTCTGACTGCCAACGTGACATTTTACGAACTTCTTCTGATGAAGTGTAACAATACAGATTCATTTTACTAATGAAAATGCCACTATTTTCCGTTTTCTAACCTCTTCCCCGCTGTCATAAATATGGATGCACCAAGGTGGCGGCTGCCGGACCGCTATGCAATAGAGGAGCTAATGGATGGTTAGTGGTGGGAGAAGTCATTTTAACAGGTCTGATAATTGCCATTTATCGCAGCTGATGTTTTTACACATTAAAGAGCTTTTGCAATAGTTTGTAATGGCCCATTACAGTGATTTACTAATTCCCAGGAATCAGATCCACCACACTCCCAGCCTTATTACCATTCTAAAAGTTTTTCGAAAAAAAAAAAAAACACATACTCCAGCTCAGGGTGATCCAGAGAGTTTATTCATTTAAAAGCAGTCATACAAAACTGTCTGTTTATCGTCTGTGTTGGTGCACATTCGGGTCAGTTCGCCACCTCCGCACCTTCGATAAGATGATGGATCTGCGTGTCTCTGCTCTGCCCACTTTTGAACTCTCGAAATCAACTCCCTCTTCACATTAAGTCCGGCTGAAGCTCCCTGCAGCAGGTGGAAACGCGGGAGAAAACCGAAGCTACTATCAAATCCCTTTCTTTTGGATGAAAAAAAACCACTAAGATCTCAGGTCTAATGATGCCAGAAGCAGCTCCGCCTTTCCCATTAAAGTATTTGCAGGATAACCAATTAAGGTCAAACGCATGTCCTTTCTCTAAAACCTTCATTGTAAGGAGGGCGACTACATTAAGGCTATTTATACAGAAAGAGTATCAGAGCTGCGTGGACATGTGGTAAATGTCCCGCTTATTGGCCTGAGGGTAAACTGGCTGCTATCAGGAGACAGCGCAGGGTGAGCCGGGGCAGTGGTGGAGATGTGGAGGGAAGCGGCAGTACAGCAGGTGGCCAGCTCCCCCGCCGTTCAGCCAGGTGACCTCTGGAAGCCATCCAGCACTGCCTCCGCAAGACACAACACAACCTCACCTTTCACATCACACCTTCTCAAAAAGAAATCCCACAACCGCCACCCACCAGCCAATTAAAAAGTTATGCATAATTTACCATGTCATATTGCCGCACAATCATCTCGAATATGATTTGCAGCTAATGCTCGGAAATGTTACTTTTGCAAGCAAGGACGGCTACGGGGATTTTTTTTTTTTTTTTTTTTCAAAGTTTATAACCTGATTCAATCATTCATCGTCTTAACCCTAAATTTTCTCCTTGGCTCATCTAAAGCAACATTATGTAAATATCTCACAGCTTAAGAATCTGTCTCTTCTGGAGCGAGCTCACCTCTGTGTCTCCTCAGGGTGACTGGTTGCGCCAGCTGTCCTGATAACGCCGCCTCAGGCTCCCGGCAACCAAGGCCAATGGATATGACGTGCTGGGCCTCAGACTCTTACAGTCTTACTTGTACTAGGGTGAAGGTATCTCTGTCTCAGCCACGCTGTGCCCGAGTCAGCTTTTTTTTTTTCCTATATAACCTGCGTGGGTTGGAT
>OMLP01014658.1:7077-22519 GCA_900302685.1 Spondyliosoma cantharus
TTTTTACGGAAAAAAAAAAAAAAAAAAAAAAAAAAAAAAAAAAAAAAAAAAAAAAAAGAGAAAGAAAGAAAAGAAAGAAAAGAAATGGCAGAAGGACAGATACAACAAAAAAAAAGACGCAGAAGAAGAACTCATTCAACTGTTTTACTCAAGTTAAAGTCAGAAAGTACAGGTTCTGAAACGTGCTCAATGTTTCTGAAGCACATTTTGTCATGGTCCTGTCATTTCAGTGTCGTTGTATTTGTGTTTTATGGGTTTTTGTCGGGTCTTCTGTTTTCTTGTTCTCCTCACCAGCCTGGGGCTTCCCGACCTGCCAGCTCTCTTCCCCTCACCCGTGTTTCTCCTCCTCTCTCCACCTGCACCTCATCCCCTCGTCTGTTTTAGTTTGTATTTAAGTTCAATCGTCAGTCTTTGACGAGTCATCTGCTCTGCTTTCCTGTTCCTTGTGATTCTGAATAAATCTTCAGCTATTGCACTTTGGGTCCACCTGCTCTGCTCTCACCAGGGCATGTTTCTACCGGCCATTTCTATGTAAAACTAAACTAAACCTCATGTCATTTTAATATAAGTCAAAGACTATTAAACTCAAAGGTAGCATCAGTGGGATTTGTCTGAGCTGTTCTTAAACTCATCAGAAAGATATTTGATTGTTGATTCTGACATTTTGGGTTGGTAAAAGAGCGCCAAGTGCATCAACAAGCGCTTTTCTCGACAATGGAGTCTCCCTCTCTGTCTGTTTCTGAAATCAGCCGCGGGATATCAAACCAAAAGAAAGGGTTAATGCTGATGCAAAAACATTGTTTCAGGCTAAAGATCATAGATGCAGCTGTTTACATTTTCCACCCTTTGACGTGCTTTTTCTGTTTTCCGTTCGGTGGCGGCTCCCCACATATTTCGAGGCCCCGCAGCAGCCGCGAGGCCCTCGAGGCTCCCACTTGTGCTCTTGAACCACCACCTGTCCACCTGTCACTGACTCACTGAGGCTTCGACAAACCTCAGGACTCTCCCACAGAGCGGGGCGTGCCAGTGGGTGAGAAAATAAGAGGGGAGGCATACTGCGGTCAGCAGAGCGTCCTTCGGTACCTCCTCCAGTGGCTTGATTAAAGAGATGGGTTGTGCTAATGGCTGCCTGGGGCTCAGACCACAGGAGAGGACACAGATCAGAGATAACTCAGCCCAGAGAGGAGCACGGTGTTGTCTAAATCCGTCTTGAAGGACTGTGTGGGGCTCCGTCTTCCCTCAGATATACAGTCAGCAGATACACTCGGGTCATCCAGCTCCAGAGGGAGCTTCTTTCAAAAAAATCTAATTATTTGTGGTTGAAATATATTTGTATTTGATTGCTTTTCAAAGCCTTTGTCATCGTTTAGTTTACGACAACTAATTAAATGACACTAGATGCACGTTACACATCTCCGCATCAGCTGACCATTATGATAAACAAAAAAAGTGTACACAGATATTTAATGTCAATCTCATATTCAATATTTTGTCGTAACAGTAGCTCCTTTACATCCCTGTGAGCTACTACTTCATTATCAACACACTTTACACATTTATTGCAGGCAAGGAAAAACTTTCTGACCAGTATGAAACATGAAAAAGGTGATTTTTTTTGTTTTTGTTTTTACCTTTTATAGATCCGACCTCTGTCCCTGAATATGTGCGACTACTATGCATTTTATATTTTAGTATGTGTCGGATCAATTTAAAGTCACTTTTCTGATTCCAAAGTGACCTCGGACATCTGGAAAGTTCACTGTTTCACATCATCAATTAAATATCTGTCAGCCTTTTAACAGAGTTATATATTCTAGTAAAAGTGAATGAAAAATGATTAGATTCTGGTACAAACAAACGTTTTTTAAATGTTTTGGTTTGTTGAAGCCAAATTTCAATTTCGGCCCTGAGTCCACTCCGTTTACTTAAAGGTCCGGTTTGCAAGAAAAGTTCATTTTTGAGTCTCCCAACTTAACAAACAACAATATTCTGACTCTCCCAACTTGTCAAAAACTGATGCTGTGGGATTGTAGGACAGGCCGTCCTCAATCCAAAGCGTCACTTTTGACGAGTTGGGAGTGAAAACTGTTTTTACACGGAGGGTAAATTCACTGATCAGACAGAGAGATGTGGTGTCACGTTGTGTAACGCTGATGCAGATCAGTGATTTAGTGCTGCTAAAGGAACGTCAAAGTTTTAGTCTGATCCGAATCTTCCCCGATCACTATCCCAGTGACTACATGGCAGAACAGCCGGGTGACCCCCTCGGTTAAAAAAGATCTGGATCCCTTCAAGGAGCCGTAATCCCCGTCACTACTACTGTATGTGTTTCCTGCTACGGTGAGTCGAAATGTGCTCCGTGAAAAAGGTCCCTGTAGCAGCGAAATGGAATGCAGCCATCAATCACTTTTACTATTTCCACCTGCGTGTTACCTGCTGTGACATTTCAAAGTGTCTTCTGTGGAAAAAGGCCCATAAGATGCTGATTTATCACTGTAGTTTTTTTTTATTTTTTTTTATTTTATTGTAGTGATTTCAAAACACACTGCACTTTAATCTGATTATGTCCTGAGTGAGTGACTTCTGTCGTCATTATAGGGGTCAAATTTAAATACCTGTGATGAGCGGTGGTTAGGTGTCGTGCTTTCACTCATCAGTAAAAAAAAAGCTGTCCATGCTTTCTCTGCAGTGCCAAACACTGAAATACCCTCTCGCTTTATAGACTCGGTGGAATGCCGCATTGCAAAAGATGACTTCTAGAAACGTAAATCAAGTCACTCACTCTCTCTCACACACACACACACACACACACGTTTGCTAGGACTCTAGAAAAAGCATCGGAAACCAAAGGAACCGCACACTCCTCCATGGAATTCACTGAGGACAGGATGTTGGCTTCACGGTCACGCAATGCTGCACTGATCCCCAGCCTGCACTCTCTTTTATTCCCATTACACATTATATCATCGTGTATCTGTATCAAGCGCTGAACACTGCCAGAACGGGTCAGGACCTCGTTACTGCGATCTGCATTATAGGTGAGGGGTAATCACCGTGCAGCCGGGTCTGCAGAAACGCAGCCTGCTAAACAATACCGCTTTTGTTTTCTGGTGTATTCTATAAATAGCAATGTCCGTGTCGTTTAGTTTCCTGTTTTTCACCCCATAAAACTGAACATCTAAAAAAAAAAAAAAAAATGTATGTATGTATGTATTGTGAAACTGAGGATTTTATTTTGGAGAAAGAAGTGAAATGACAGCAGGAGAATTCACTGGTGAAAGGGTGGTTTTAGTGACACTGAACCTTTAAACAGGAGCTTGATCTGACAAATACCTTTTCAAGAATCTGTCATTTGCTTCAGGGAAGCTCACAAAACACCAAAGTGAAAATGTCTCCAGCATGTGAAGACGGTTTCACTTCTTTAAGCAAAACCAGATTTGATGTTTCGCGACAGAGTGAAGGGCTTATTTACTGAAAAAGTGTGCGGCGCTCAGTTTTACTGCTGCCAAAACCATTTCCCTACATGTCTTTTTTAACTCTTCTTGCTCTTTTTCTAACAGATCTGGGGGGAAGCTGCTTATCAGTGGAGGAAATGGTCGATTTGATGTGGTGTTCCACTGCGGCCGCGCAGCTGAAACTGTACACAGGGACAAACAAGCCTGTACAGTAAGCTGCAGGGCTGCACGACATGGTGGAAAATAGTCTGACTGTGATCATTTTGACGGATAAATGATTCACATTTGGTGGGAATTATTATATATATATTTTTTTTTTTTATCATCATTTTTCATTTTTACTGAACCAACTATTGAAAAGGCCCTCATCATTTCAGTTTTAACATTCTGTCTGTCTGCATACGACCAAACAAAACTGCAACTGACTTACTTCCCATAAACTAATTGCCCCACTCCGTGAATCAGGTGCCTCCAGGGCCCCTAATAGTTCTGGTGGCTTCTGGGTAGTTTTCCACAGTAGTTAGCACTGCTGCTTTCAGTGGGGCGTTTGCATGTTCTCTCCATGCTTGCGTGGGTTTCTCCCACCGTCAGAACATATACATACAGTATAGATTGGGTCAATTCTCCGGTCACTTCCCCTGACAGGCACCGGCTCAGATCTGAAGTTGGTCCCCTGGTGCTGGTACATCAGCTGCCCACTGCTCCTCAGGGATCAGTTTAAATGCAGAGAATAAGTTTTACTGCATGAACATTTTGTGTGATAAAGATTCTCCTTCGTCTTTACACAGTTGGTAATCCAGAGTCCAGGAAGGTTAAAGAGTTAAAATGAATGTAGGAGTCTAAACAATTTGGACGGATATTCGTGAAACTTCTATGTGAGCCAGAAAAGACTGACTTTTGGTGCAGATACAAGAATTTTACTCACTTTCTTTAACATTGCTGGACAGTTTTCTTTTATATTTTCATTCATTTCCCAGGGAATAATGCACAGATGTTTCTTTTAATAAAGCATATTTGTCTATGCTTATGTTTATGTATGAGTGGGTTACAGAGGCCCTAAGGGGCAAGTGAGGAATATTTTTTTCTGGTGATCCACGAAATTGTTTTCTCTCCTGACTTCATGACTTGAGATTATTTTTCAGATATAGAAAAAAAAGACTTTTTTTCATGCTTTACATACATGAAGGAAAAATATTCTCCTGAAAAATGTAGCTCCCCTGTCAAAATGCTTTTTTTTCTCTCACTTTCACGAATAGAAAAAGATTTCTCAGTTTTTTTTAAATTAAGTTTAAGTTAATTCTTTTGTTTTTGTCTCACTCGGATTCACACATGGATAAAACAAAATCCTGTAAAAATGTGGTTCTCCTGCCCAAACTTTCACTGAATTTCACACATGAGAAAAAAAGATTCCTGGAAAATGTAACTTACTTTAACACTTAACTTTTTATTTCCCTAAATAAAAAATAAAAAATTGTCCTGATTTTTTTTTTCATTTGGTTTCAAAGATGAGAGAAAGAATTACCTGGAAAATAAAAACAATTGATTCCCTTTCACACATGAAAAAAAAATATCCTGACAAATTTGGTTTTCCGGCCAAAACTTTATTTTTCACCCATGAAAAGCAAACATTTTTTCTCTCACTTTCACAAATGGAAAAATATTTCTCAAATTTTTTTTCAGTTTCATGTACAGAACATTCTTTTTTTTTGTCTCACTCGGGTTCATGGATAGAAAAAACAATCCTGGAAAATGTGGTTCTCCTGCCAAAACTTTTCTTTATCACTCACACATGAGAAAAAAATAAACATTTTCCAAGAAAGATTTGGTTCTCATGCAAAAACTTTTTTTTACTGAACTTCACATATGAAGAAAAATCTTCAATTTCATCATTTGGTTTCATGCGTAAGAAAAAAAAAATCCTGGAAAATGTAAACATGTATTTCACTTTAACACATGAAAAAAAAAGATAAATTTAGTTTTCTGGTCCAGAAAAGCAAAATTTCTCCAGAATTCTTTTCACACTCTCACAAAAGAAGGAAATCAATTCTCCTGAAAAATTAAGCTCCCCTTCCAAAATTTTTTTTAATTTTTTTATTCAGTTTCACATGAAAGAAAATTTTCAAAACATGAGTGAATCCTGGAAAAATTTGGTTTTCTGGCCCAAACTTTATTTTTCACCAATGAAAAGCAAAATTTCTCCAGGATTTTTTTTTCATGTGTGAAAGTAAATGGAAAAAAAAATTCTGGAGAAATTTTGCTTTTCATTGGTGAAAAATAAAGTGATGTAAAGTAATGAAAGGAATGAAAGTAAAATGTGGTTCTCCTGACAAAACTTTTTAATTCCAAACAAAATTTCTCCTTGAGGAAAAAACAAATCATTCATTTTCACACATGAAAACTTTTTTTGTGAGAAAAAAATTCTCCTGAAAACAGAAGGAACTGACAAAACTTTATTTGTCAGTCTGTCTCATACATGAGAATCAAAATAATGAAAAAAGAAATTCTCCCGAATTCTCCTATCTGAAACTGACTGGAAAAAAAAAGATAAATTCAGGAATTTTTGTTATTCATTCAGCAAAGAAAATGTATCCTAGTGGGGGGAAAAATCCAGTTGGATGTGAAAAAAACTGGAAAAAGACAAAAAAAAATGAAGTCAATTATCACACACGAGAATTCTCCTGAAAAAATTGGGCTCTCCTGCTCAAACATTTTTTTATTTTACTCAGTTTCACACATGGGAAACAAAAAAAGTCCCCTGGAAAAAACACAGATGGGAAAATAAATGAAGGAACACAGATTTTGCCAGGATAATCTTTCTATTTTTCCCACCACTTCTCAAGTCATAAAAACTGGAGAGAAACATTTCAGATCACACTCAGAAAATGGATCACCAGGGGAAAATTACCTCTTAATTTGCCCCTCAAGGCTTCCGTAGTGAGTAGAACTTAATGCCAATCCAAATAAAAAACCGGATCTAGCAGATGGAAATGTTTTATTTGGTATTGGGTTAGGCTCGATTGAATTAAAGGGGACTGTTGGACTTTGGCAGAGGTATACGCTCTACTGAGTGCTATTCTAGTTCCTTATTGATCAAGGTGTAAAGTGCAGAAGCTGATCAGGTGGAGAGAACCTCTGTTCTGAACGTCACTCAACAAACCCACACAACAACTTGAGGGACAGCTTTTTTCTCAGACTGCTTAATAAATAACGAGTGCAATATCATTTCTTTTATTTTCTTTATTTCCACGCTCTATGTATATGTTTCTCATTCTTTTTGATTTCTTGACTTCTTTCGTGACAGAGCCTTCACAGAATTTCACACGAGTGTACTTGTACAACCCTTACCCTTGACACAATAAACATGTTGGATCTTTTGTCCTCTGCATTGTAATATTTAGACTTTCTGTCCTGTCAAACTGCCCCCTGATGCACAGTGGACAGTAGAGAAAGTGCGTCACTGCCAGCTCCCCCACACCAAGTGATCAAGTGATGTTGTTCTGCATCTGACATCTCCACTCTCGGGGGAGGCAGGCCCCGTTTTCCATGCCCGCAGGTTCCAGCTCTGGTGTGGGATTCCCAAGGCCTCAGGAAAGCACAGTTTATAACATTCCCACAGTGGTGGCCACCGAATGACTCTCTTCCTCTTCTCCCCTCTTCTGTTTAACTGGAGTTTCTTTCTGCCCATGTTGTTGTCAGGCAGCGGTTTGGGAAGCTGCCCAATGGTTCCTGGTTCCTTTTTTTTTTTCTTGTGCGAGGGGAACGAGGAGGAGACCCGCAGTCCTCCAACCCCACCGTCCACGACAGCTCCGCAGCTTTGTTCCACATCCAACACACCCCCTCCCACTCCGACCACGGGATCTTCTCAGTGGCGGAAAATCCTTCCCATGAGCCGTCCGGCTCTACGGAAGTAATTAAACATGGGTAGTTTGGTGTAATGGACATTGTCATGCTGCCATTAACTGATCCCTAGACTCACAAACTCGCATACAAAGCATAGAGTCAGCACTAATTATCCAAAAGAAGACTGTTTGTTCCTAAACTTTCTGCTTCGACATGAAGCTGAGCAACAACAAGTCATTGTTTCATGTTCAGTAGAACAGGGAGTTGCAGCGTTTAGCTTGTTAGCAGGTTATTAACTGGTTATTTCAGAGGATGAGACGCAGACAGGCTTGTTGTCTGAATGTGTTGAATCTGTGCTGAGCGGTTTATATGATATATGATTTCATATTGTTGCGCTGGTGTCGCTACAACAACATCATGATTAATGTTTTCCCAGAATCATCACTGCAACCCAGCAAGAAGCCACGCTGGGAGCTGGTTCTGGTTCTGGTTCTGGTGGCTGAATAGGTTAAGTATACCGAACTTTTACCACATGGGACCCAATCCCCAAGTGTCGAGTTAGTATTTTAAGAATTGCATTTACATTTACAGTATCAAAACTACTTGGTTATGTTTGGCAAAAGACCACGATTTGGGTAAAACCAGAGCCCAGATTGGCCTTTCAAGCTAGGAGCGCTCGCTGGGCCTCCAGGGGCTGTCCCAGGGTGAAAAATAAACAGAAAGGGACGGGGTCACGTTCGTGTTGTAGGCAGCAGCACAACATAAAACAAACATACCCAACAACTCCGGTCAGGAGGAAGAGAAAACATGTCTCCTCTCGAAAAGCAGATTTATTTTTGTTTTCCGAGCAAAGTTCCCGGACAAAGAGCCACCGGACTTCATGGGACAATATTCACGACTCCATGGACACGTAGTCGGACTTTAAGATCAATTCTTCCGGTCTCTTCTGTTTACTATGCTGGTAAATCTGAATGAATTAGAGTTTGGTTGTCGTGATTACCCTAAAATGAATTAAATGACCCAACTGTGGAGAATCCAACGAGTTCTAACATGCCTATAATGACACATGGGTCAATATCTATATCGTCATGTGTGGTGCCGACCAGCCGACCCGGCCCACCAGACTATAGCTTGCCCGATTGGGTGTTGAACCAGCACATATTTCATCCAGCTTTGATTCTAGTTAACTTTGCTCTGTCGATTTCCTTATAAAGCCTGATTAGCTACAGTATATACCTGAAGTGAAGCAGCGCGGAACAGAATCGGACCATCAGTCGGGTCTGTTTTAACACCAGGCTCACAGTCCACCAGCTCATTTCCCACCATCGCCGCTAACGACTGAGCGTGGTTAACATTGTTTTCATGTTCTTCGGTCCAAGACACCTGTTAAGCTTGACTCTCCACAACCTCTCCCCTCGGTTTTCTACAGCTCCGTTGTTTCTCTCGAAAAGTCCGACCCGACGAGAAAAGCTGCAGCACTCACGCAATAATGAAACATCTCTCAAATGAGAGGGAACTAATTAAGTCTGGTGTAAGAGCCAAGTTACAGACTGTGACAGTAATTACAGAAGCAATCACTTTACATCCTTCCTGCGTCTTGCCACATTTCACGACTACCGGGGCTCCTTTGGAAAACAGTCAAATTAAGACTCATTAAGCCCCTCTGAGGTCTCCAATTAAAACACACTTTTATATACGTGCACATTCTTCCAATATTTCCAACCATATACTCCTTAATTATATCAAATAAAGCTGGAGGAATAACCTGCGTGCGTTGGGCTCAAAAGCTGATTGAGCGCTTTATAGAGCAGGACGGCCTTAATGGAGGAAAAGTGCTTCCGGACGCGCGGTCGAGGCGCACATGTGCCTCGTTTAGAGTGTGACACAAACACGAGCAATCGTCAATATTTTCACACTGCTCCATCCACACCCAAGCTCTCCCGATCAGTTGTGAGCTGAAAACGGAAAAAAGGTCCGTTGTTCTTGGACCGTTGAGGGACAAACTCATTTGCACGTCATCTCTGTGAGTCACGTCAAGAGTGCGTTTGGACAAAGTTCACTTCTCGGCCTGTGAGGTGAAGCTTGAGCTCGATAAATCTCGCCTGGCTCGGGTCCGAGTACCTGCGTGTGTGTGTGTGTGTGTGCGCGTGTGTGTGTGTGTGGCGGCGGTAAACGCACAGTGATGTGGTCATTGGAGGAAACCAAGAGTTCCGGAGCGCCTGAGGAATGAGATCATTCGAATTAAAGCGCGTGGCAATTACCGAGCGCTAACAGGGCTACTCGCCAGTGCAAGTGCAGGAGAGCGGGAGGCCTGATAGAGAGGCAGACACGCCGAGCGACTGTGGTCGGAGCTGCCTAACAGCTTACAGGTGAGTTTTGATCCAAACACACAGATTTTACTGTCTCTTTTTACACCGCCAGGCTCTATATTCGTTAAGTAAACACCACTAAGATATGCATGTGCACACACACACGCACACACACACACACGCTAGCGGCTTTTTTAACACAAAAACACCAGATCCATGGAAACAACCTTTAAATCCGCGTCTAAACGCTGCGGTCGCCTCGTGAAGCGAGCTGCGCTGCTTTTTAAACGTCCCTTTGCATGCTGGTCCCCAGTCGAAGCGGAACACTGCGGTGATATTAGCGGAGGCTGTCGAGATTTTGATCGCAGTTTGTGGCGCAAATAAAACCCTGGAATGAACAACATCATTCAGCTTTTCCACTTTAACACTGATTTTCGGCAGAAATAAAGCGTTTATCGTCTCTGTTTCTACTTTGTCGTAACGGCGCAGAGGAAGTCCCTTTAGTGCTTAAACCCTGTTAATGCTGATCATGAGCTGAAGTCTTCATGTGCAAGGCAGTCGCCAATAAAACATCATCCCTCTGATGTTTCACATTGAGTCAGTGTTCTGTGTCTTCATTAGCTCTCCATTAACCACTCTAATGAATCCATGGAGCAAACGGCAGCGTGCAATCTTAAATAAAATGGAGCATAAAATAAGTTTGACTTGAAAGAGAAGCTCTTTCGCAATGAAAAGCTCCCCACAGGAAGAATTGTGGTTCACCAAACCGTCCCATCTCTGCTGAAAGGATGAGGCTCTTGAGGTCCGCGGCCGAGCCCTCCGCCGGCTCGCAGAGGATAGACGGAGGGAGAGAAACGGGAAGAAGGAAAAGAATAGGTGAACGAGAGAAAGAGGGAGACAAAAGCAGAGATGGGAAAGAGAGAGAGAAAGGAAGAGGAGAGAAAGACGGTGGGAGACGTCGAGATGTTTGCCATGCTTGAAAGGAAGACAGTGCCATCTAGAGACCTCGTGTGAGGGCTGTGCACAAGCAAACACGTCTCGTCTCAGCAGCAGTGGAAGAAGCACTCAGGTCCTTTAGTGAAGTACAAATGCTGTGAAAATACTCCGCTACAAGTCTGACACTGAAGTATTAGGAGAAAAGGTTACAGTAATGTATCGAACATAAAAGACAAATGTCTCCTGTCAGGGTTTTCTCTGTTCTATCTGATGTTTTTGGATGAATTTTACTGCTGCATGAGCGTGTTTGTTGTATTTTACTACTGTAGATGTTTAATGTTGAGCTCCTTTTAACTACTTAATAAAAAAATATCCCAAAATTCACACTTGATATGTTGAAATACATCTCTGTGAGACGTGAAAGTCACCCAGATGAATAGTTCCTTGAGGAAATGTCTGATATGACATGTACTTCAGTATCAAAAGTACTTTTCCGGCAATAAATCTACTTAATTATCAAACAAACAAGTAAAAGTAAGAGAAACATTTGCCTCCAAATGTAGCGGAGTGGAGGTATAAATTTGGAGAACATTTTAACGCTTAAGTAAATTGAAAGTACCTCAGAACTGAGTATTTGAGTAAATGTACTTAGTTACTGTAATGAAAGTAGTGGTGGAATGTGATGTAGATTCAGACATTCAGAAAAATTAAATAAAGTTGCCTAAAATGGAAAAACTCAAATGAAATACTTCAAAAAAAGCTTTAAAAAAAGCTTCCAAGCATGCCTTTAATGTTGTTGTTCAATGTTCAAACATTTTAAATATTGTTTGAGAGGCTTCTATAAAAAGAGACATGTTTCAAACATGTTTTGCGGGAAATCCTAAATTCCTCCTTTTTCAGAGAGGAGACCCATTCCTCGTTCTTGAGTCTTTAGCAGAACTTTTTTGGACCCAGACCCCCTTCTTTCCCTCGGCCCTCGTGCTCCCTGCTGCTTCCATTCGGGGGTTCCCAGGCTCTGCATTATCCACGGGACCAGTTGGGTTTTCACCAAATTGTGGTTTTCTCAAACTTCATGACATCTTGACTCATTCATCAGTTTCACAACGATAATAAATGTCCCAATCCAGCACTCCATCACTGTTATATTAAATCAAATGACTCTCTCTGGAGGATATTACAAATCATAACACAAAGAGGGGGAATTTGACAACAAGACTGTCGGCCTGTGGGAAGAGAGATCAATTTAGTGTGTTGTGCTACTTGTTGAGTAACCGTGGTATTGAAAGTGTTCAATGATTCTGCCATTTAAGCGAAAGTAGCCCTTTACGAAAGTTCTTGATCCTAAGCTCCTTGGCTTCAATCAGGGTTGGACTTTATATTAAGGTCCTTGAAATAATTATCTAAGGCACTTATAAGTCCTTATATCCTTAACGTAATTAAGTCCATATAAGCTTTAATTATAGCATCATAAACATGTTTACTTTTAGATCATAAGAAACTCACAATGTTCTTAAGCATTGTTAAATTGTTAACACTAAAAAGAAACTTTAACTGGTGCAGTGCCCGTTGAAAACATGCTGTCTGGGCAAAACAGGCCGTCACACATCCAGTCTAAAGCCTCCTGAGCTGCACAAGAGCACTTTCCCAGCCGAAACCACAACAACCAATCAGAGAGGAGTACCGGCGTAGTTCAAGAGTAGGAAACCTGTGTTGACCGTCTCCCCCCAATCAACCAGACTCGTTTAATCTTCTGCTGTTGTTTTTTTTCTCACTGTTATATATTACTATGCAAGTTGTTGCACCACACTGATCTCCATTTTGTTTTACGTCTTCTTCCCGATGATATCATGCGAGAGGGATCACGTGTGAGTCCAGCTTCGATCTGCAGAGCCATGAGGCCAGAGCACTGTCGAGAATAATTCATTATGAACAAGTACTCAAATTTTCACTTGAGTTAAAGTACTTTCACTTTATATCTACACTCAAGTGATGGAGTTTGTGTGCTTTGTCCACCACCGGCTTGAACAATGGACCACTCTTCCTGAATATTCATGATGGGGGGAGTCTGTTTAACTTAGCTGTTTCTGTTTTTATTCAACCATTCAAGGACACATTTTTGGAAACAGGAAAAAAAACATCTCTTGAATGATTAAATCCAGGTCCCGATGGCAGATTACATGAATCCCCAGTGGCAGTAAACAACCACTTACATTTCCCTGGCTATAAACCTGTGTAAAGGATAGATAATGTAATGTGGATGAGGGGTGATTTTCTTTCATTAGATTTAACCAAACCTAAACTCCAGAGATTCTGCCCATGAAATTGGCTCCGATCATTTGGACGAGAACAGATGTTGGAAGAGGTTGTGAGGAATAATTCTCTCATGGACGCTGAAGATGACTAACAGAACAGGAAGCGTGGAAAGTGATCTTACTTTTAAAGAATTGCTCTGCTTTTTCTGGTGATATGGAAGCACTCCTGTGTAGCTTCAGATGATCCAAAAAAAAAAAACATACAAGAGAGGATGTAGAAGTATTGCACTTTTACTGTATGCAAATAAAGATATATGATGCAAAAATGCACAGATAGTTCATGTTGACCAGCTGACAACAAAAACGAAACAAACGTCTGCAAGAGACATGCACAGTAGACTCACAGAGAAGGCAGCTTTCTTGGTAATTACTATTCATCATAAATACATTTCAGTCACAGAGTATTCTTAAATAATCAGTACATCTTTCTGCAAACTCTCCTTCATAGTGTTTTTTAAGGTGGTATTTACATTAGTAGTTACAACCAAACTTTAGAAGGTGTGATATGCAAGAAGTGGCCACCTGTCTAATTCACACTCCAAACTAATTGGGGGCAGCATACCAGCTAGCGGTCCTATTAGCTAACTCCGCCAGGACCAGGAGCTTTGAGCACCGGGAGAGTGTTGGACTGCAGGGTGGAGTAAGAGTTCAGGCCCGGGGCGGTGAGCAACGCCGAAATTTGCCACCGGAACCAGAGCCAGAAACCAGACAACCGTGCAACAGAAGCAGCCTCAGCAGCCTCCCAGTGAACACAGCCGGACCAACCAGTTTCCACAAAACAGGTTATACAGAGGTGATTTACAGCAGCTCTGACCAGGCCTCTATTTGAATTCTTTATACTCAAACTGACATATTGCTCCTTTTTAAATGTTTCCCCTGCTCCCAGTGTTTCAGTCAAGATCTGTGACCTTAAATTGCTCATTTTCAGCTTCAATTTTCCTAAATTTTTATCTTTATTACTTTATCTTTAGTATCTCTGAGGCCTTTTTTCCAAAACTCAGTGTTAAGGCAAACGGTTACAGAAGAATCTATGGCTAAAAGAGAAATGTAAACACAGAACAACAGTGTCGGTAGTCTGTTAACCCAAAGTTACCAGCCTAATTAAAGTCTAGGGCACTTTATCCTTTCACTTAACAGTTAAGTACTTATAATGTGCAGTGAGTGACCTACATTATAAACCACTAACTGTAAAAAAAAAAGTATGGCCAGCTTTCTTCTCTGAAAGTCGTAGCCAATTAAAATGTGCTTTAATCCTGCATTCTTTCTAATGGCCACAAGGGGGGCAATTCCACTGGTTTCAAAAAGAAGTCTGTTTCTATGTGAGCTTATGAGAAAATTAACCTACTTCGCACTTGATTTATGACCTCAGTGAACAGTTTCCTAATGAGTTTGTGGTCTCGATCTCTAGTTTCAAATCTTCTTCAACAAAGCGTGACGTTCACTTTGTAAATCATGGTCCCATTTAGAGTCAAATGGATGATAAAGCAGGGTTTGCTTTAGGGCTTGGCTATCTTGTCTGGAACTGGTCGCTACCACAGCATTTAAATCAGGATATCCTGAACCTCTCGTCCAAATATGGTCACTTTCGGCTCCAAAAAAACAACATGGCAACGGCCGTAATGCCAAACTCGAGGCTTCATAACTGCAGCCCGCAAACCAATGGGTGACGTCACAGTGGGTTTACACTTAAGACTGTGTTGCTTCACTCTGCATTCACTCCAGCTGAGAGTTGGTAAAAGGCCTAAAAATCCAATGAAACGGCTGAATGAGCAATTCAAGGAGCCGGATCTGCGTAGCATTCCTCTGCCTCTGAACAGGACATTTTAAAACATGGCTTTATAAGTGATTGCTTCAAACCAAATGACGATCTCACTGTGGTTCTAAGCTGAAAAGTGCTACTGAAGCAGGACCTGAACACATCCCGGTGATTTGGGAAGTCACCAGGCAAACGTTTAGGATGCACACATAGTTTCCACAAGTCACTCTAAGGCTTCTCTGATAAGTTAAGAAGCATTTCAATAAATTGTTATAGTAAATGGAAGGTAGGAGTGTCACATAACTAAAAACTTTTGAAAAAAATATCAATGACTGTTTAATATTAGAAAATCATAAGCAAATTGTGTTCACAAAAATGCTTTATCTTGGGGATTGATATGGGGTTGACTGAGGTTTGGGTTGGATGAGTTCCGCAGAGGTGAGAGGTGGGTGGTTGTCAGTTTTGGTGAAGCAGGAAGTTCTTGATGGGCTGTGGTAGTGGTAACGAGGGTATATGGTTCAGGCGATGTTTGCCCATCGCTTTGCGGATCCTGATGCGACACATGTGTGTCAGCCTACGTGGGCATTCTGAGAGGAGACAAAGAGAAGGCAGCTGCAGCAGAATCAAACTACAGATTCAGGTAAAACCATGAATACAGGGCACAGTTCATTGATCACACATAAGTACTTTATATCCTAAGTTTTTTATAACCTTGAACCAATTGACAATAAACTGGAGAAGTCAACAAGTACTACTCTGCTTCTCTAAACAACTACTGTCAATGTTTTTACTCACTCTTCGCCTCCAAGAAGACCTTGAGCGCCTCCGGATCCA
>OMLP01014661.1:2584-13787 GCA_900302685.1 Spondyliosoma cantharus
CCCGGCCTCCCAGTCAGAGCCTAGATTAAAGCTTTATTGTGCACAGAAAGCAGGGCGAAAGTCATGTTAATCCCCCTTTAATACACCGCTATCAGTGATCTGTTTTTACAACACGATCGAAACAAGCTTTCTGGTACAGCTTTTAATCTGACATGTGAAATAGTAATTTTTGTTTGTTTGTCGCAGCAGCGCACGTGACTCTGAAAAGCGCCGTGGTAAGGGGGCCTCTGCTGTTGCTCCGATCCATTAAGATGCAAATCATCCTTTTTGAAAAGTTTTGAAAAGCTTCTTTTTTTTATTTATTTATTGAATTTATGAAAAGGCAACTGGGGCAAAAGGGAAAATCATACCGGGATGAAGAAAATCGTGCCAACACTTAAATCAGACATGATGGCAAAGTCAGATCAGACCAGAGACACAAGTAGGCCACATGAAGTCTCTGTGGGTGTAGCAAATATCAAAGCATCACATCAAATGTCAGTCACTCAAAATGTCCAAGATACAGTCAGACCGTCAACGTGTTAGAGTGATCAGAGCTGTCGGCACAGATAGCTCACTGAGTTGAAACTGAACCACTTCTACGTGGAAAGAAGTTTATGGAATATCAATATCACTGTTTGACTTTGTTGTTGAGACTTTCTTGTGACGGTGGAAAGGAAGCAGGCGCGTGTGTTTAACTTCTACACAATGTTGGGATGCTTGTATCTTATCTGAATATTTCATACTTGTCCATCAAAATCCAAAAGTGAGATATTGCACTTCTTACACGCCACATTTGCCTGACAGCTTTAGTTACTAGTTGATTTTCAAATGAAAGATTTACAAAAAAAAAAACACTCTTCCACTTCCACTTCCAGGCTGGTGACTCTGTACGTGAAGCAGCGGCCTCCGGTCTGAGGAAATGTCACTAAACTACACTTAAAGGTGCGACAGCGTGGACCTCTTCTCATGTTTTTCATTCTCAGTGAACCTTGTCTCATTTAACTGTGAGCAGTGATTGAATGTAACATTTAAGCAGGTGCTGTACTTCAGTGCAATTTTTGAGGTACTTGTACTTTAATTGAGTATTTCCATTTTCTGCTACTTTATACTTCTTCTCCACTATGTCCTGATGACAAATATTGGACTTTTTACTCCACTACATGCATTTGATAAGTTGCTAGTTTCTCAGCAGATTACATGCTGCATCAAAACCAAAGCAGCACATTTTCAAATGTATTTATTTTGTAGGCAATCAGACTGAAAAAGCAAATGATTCAGAAAATCAGAAAAATGCTGAATATCAGATCTGATAATCGGGCCAATAATTGATCGACCCAAACTAAACAGTATCAACACATCCTAAATATATGCCTACTTTACTTTTACACACCGTTTTGATACTCGACTACAATTAAAATGAAACACTTTTCAATATTTCACTCAATGATCTTTATTAAGTCCAAAACACTAAACAGATTGGAGATTAGACCTTTGACTTTTCTTCTCTCCTGCCCGACTGACCAGCTCACAACCCCTCAGACTTATCACCTGACCCTCCGAACCTGTAGACTAACCTTAATCTATGTACGCAATAAAGTGATTACATCTGGCTCCAACTCGACCAGCCACATCAGTTTAATGCCTCATGTGGATTAACGCGTCAGTACCAACAATCTAACAATGTAATATACATATAATATGTCAAATAATATCTATATAGAGATAATAATCTCTCAATCACAGGGAGAATAGTGATTTGGATAGAGTGAGAGGGTTCAGGGGATCGGGGGCGAAATGATCTTTATTACTACCGGATCTAATACAGTCCTTCAGCGTTATGTGTTATTCAACTGTACACGGTTAAAATTCATAAAGAAAAAACATAAGAATCTTAATGTTTGAAATGATTAAATAATGAAACATTGAGTCAGAAATGTCCTAAATGTTGACCTTTTGCATATGATGCCTATGACTGTTTAAAACTGTCACACCCATATCTTATAATGTCTGATAATATCTTATAATATCAGCTCTATATATGCTGTAAGTTGCCATTCTGACAAAACGCTGCCTCTTTCTTTCACACAGATTCCATCAGCCTGGTTAAACGATGTGCTTTTATATGATTTTCTGTTTTGGTCTCAAGGACCTCTGAGGAAGACAGAACGTCAATTGCTGTTATAAGAATAAACCTCAGATATCTGGGGGGATTGTTGAAACCACCAAATGAGCATCTCATTGACAGGGGACGATGATACATGTCGACGTCTGTGGGCAATCATAGCACAGCCGATTTCTAGTGTACGTGTTCCCCGTGTGTTTGTCGTTGCCTATTGTGCAACATTGTTCTTAACAAAGACGGAAGGACTTTGATTTCCTTCTTAGCACTTCTTAATCATCAGTGATCATTCACGGGTCACAGGAATATTGTCCGTGTGCTGTGACCTTTGACCTCCTGATCTCATGACTACCGCTTGTTTGTTATGGTGGATGGTGGATATTGGGTCACAGCGGATCAGGGAATCATTGAAATTCCTCAAGTTCTACTTGAGTTACGTAAAAGTTGTCAGTTTGTGTTAGTTTACGCTCTTTTTTTTCTCAACTATGCCTCGGAGACATGTGGGGTGGGGGATGGGACACATGGAGCCCCAAGCAGCCAGCTGAAAACATGTTGATCTTTAGGCCACAGGTCATTTATATTTATCTAAAACTGCAGAGAATAGATAAAGCTTATAGATAAAAACAAAGACAATTTCTTGACAATTAAGTTCCAAAGCCTCAGTCAAAGACTTTTTAGACACAACACAACGGTGAATCCGACTCACTCTTTCAAATTTTGATCATAAAGGATTCCCACTGTTGTATTTTGACTTTCCCTCTGATACACATTTTTCCTGACAAGCAGTCAGCACGGTCAAAAATGAAATATCATGGCACATTGCACCTTTCACAGCAAGTCATTCACAGTTGTTCATTCTCGTAGAGCATCAATCACCCGAGATTTTTCTGAGTCATACTTCCCAATTTTATCATCACTTAATTGTGTCTGAAAAAAGTCTCATTGGAATGGAGACGTTTTCAGGTTCAGACTGGATGAACAAGGTCTGTTAAGTGTAGACGAAACTTTTCATTAATCACAAACGCTGTTATTGCATGTTTCCAAGGAAATGATCCTGTATTTTCCTTCTTTGTCACATGCCTGTCTTTGTACTGAATGTACTATCAGGCACTTTATATGACCTGTAGGCTAACCAGACCATCAGCAAGAAGATTGGCTATTTGTATGTAGTTATCACAGTTATTCTAAATGCCTGTCACCGTGAGTTTTCAACTTTTGTGGGATTGAATTATACGCTTAAAACTACTTTTTATTGCAGTGTTGATGATGAAGGAGTCTCACAGGGGAGAAGTTGCTCTGTAGTCTGGTGCTACAGCACTAAAACAAAGATTACTTTGCCATATTAAAACAAATTAAAGTTATTTGACTGGTAACCAAAAATGAAATGCTTTATAAACCATTTATCAAGCAACTGTACATTTTCATCAGCATCAGCTGAAACTGACTATGACTATCGAAACACTGTTTATATCTGAACTACACAGTATTTTTTAACATTTAGTATTATAAAACATCAGTTGCAACTTTACTATAAAAAATTGTTTCATCATTTGTTAACATGATGATGGTTATTATAATGTTTCACTGCAGCTTTAAGGTATCAGCACATAAACAGTTTTACATCTGTCAAAGTTTGCCAGCATTTTTTTTTAATATAAGAAGCAGTGTAAAATGTAATAAAATGCTCAATGCTCATATAAACAATTTAGAACAATTGAGTATAAGCCAAACCTGCCTACATGATTCAGGTTTTCTCCAATAAATCTTATGTTGACATGTGGAGAGGTTTCACCACGACTGACCACAGTGATATCAGACTGTTGTTGGGGTAAAGTGGGTCTACACGCTCATCTCTGCTGCTTCAGTGACCTATTTGTGGATTTTCTGGGGAAATTCCTGTTTATTGCAGCCTGAAGGGAATGTAACCTGGGAGGTAAGTCAACATAAAACTCAAACTTTGTATCTCCAGATGTGTCTGAGTGCAAACTCAGGCATTAGCTCTTCAGCTGAACTGTTATCACATTGGTTTACATACATTACGTTATTTTGGCATTCGGAGTGCTGTCTTGATCAGAGCATGGATTCAACATAAGGGTTATTGTCTGCAACATTAAAACACTGAATCAATAGATAGTGTTTAAAGTAGTCTCTGAGCGGCTATGTCTCACTTTCTATCTTTAGCTAGCACAAAGGCATACTTAAAATGTAAATGCAACATATTAATACTATTGACAAAAAGTCCCGACAACGTCTGCGATGTCAAACAAATGGAGGAAGTGAATCTTAATCCAAAAACTAGCTGTTTTGCATCTGCTTGCGTGCAAAGAGAGTCCCTCCATTTGGATGTGTTATGTAATGGGAGACTGTAATCTGTTATATAATAATAGAGTAAGTGAAATGCACTGTACTTAAATTGGTGGGTCCCAGGATTTGTCTTTATCTCACAGCCAGAATTGTTTGTTCTCTCCAACATCTGTAGGATACCGAAAACTAAAGTTAAAATGAAATATTGCTTACACAAGCTTTAATTAACCCTTCCCTGTCTGGTTTCAGCTCCCAGGGCAACAGAGGACACGGGGTGAGATATGGGTCACGGATGTTTTTACACAATCCACACAATGTTGTTGCTATCAATTAAAGTTAAACATGGCCAAATAAAATTAATTGTCAGGAAAAAAAAGTTGTTAAAGGCTAAAAGCATGTTTCCACCCACAGCTCCGTGTGTTAGACCGTCACAGACCTCGTTCTTTTCTTCTCTGCTGTATGAAGGACTGGACCTTCCACAAACAGAAATAAAGAAATGTATAAATGGCTCCATACATAATTTGATATGTCATTAAATAGACTGAAAAAAACGTAATAAATGATTGATTGATTATTTTCTATGAGAGTGGAAAAATGGGCTTAAAAAACAGAATATGACAAGGCTGGCCCGATGGAGTTGGATATTGTGGTTTGGATTGATCACAGCTGTCGATCAAAAGAGCGAAATATGTTGTCAGAGAATCTGATTTAATATTTGCCACATAAAGATGTACTTTTTCGCTTTTGTTTTCTTGCATCAGTGTCTTTCATCCTTCTCAAACTTCTTACACATACAGGACATCTTGCGACTCTTGTATACAGAAGCTGTTTCCTAAAAAGAAAAAGAAAGCAGAATTTAGAATCATTTTAGGGACAAACCAACTTTTTCTCTCAAAACTAATGACCGAAACTAATGACCGTTGTTGATCAGGGTTGCTCAAAAGGGGGTCCACTGGCCAGAGTTGGCCCGCCATAAGTTTTGATTTGGCTCGCAAGATGTTTCTAGTGGAAATGAAAATAAATAATTAATAAAATGAAAAATGTAATATGATTTGCTGTGTATGCTTTTTGTGGGGGTAAAAATGCTCTTTAAATCCCTAATTATGAATTATTTTTCATAATCCGAGCACAACACTTTATGCAGGAAGTCAATTTAGGGAACATGGGATTTTAGTACTACGGAAGCCCTGAGAGGCAAATGAAAAAAAAAAATATTACAATTATCATTTTTTCACACATTTCTTAAATCATAAACACAAGAGAGAGAAAAGATTTGCATCACAGAAAAAATGGATCACCATTTTTTTTTTCTTAAAAATAGTGATCCTCTCAGTGCTTCTGTATTTGTCGATTTCAGTTTAACACAGTAGGTGTTTGGCCCGTGGTCCACCAAAGATTTTTGGATTCGGCCCTCCAATGGGAAAAGTTTGGGCATCCCCATTGTTGATTAATCTGCCATCATTTTTGGAATTAACCTTTTAGTCTTCAAAATGTCCAAAATGAACGAAACATGCTGATTACATTCCCACTGTCCAAAACGGATATTCAGTCTGCCATCCTACATATATCACACCATCAAAATTGCTCCATTAATGGCTTAATCAATTATTCTATTAATTACCAAAATTGTTGTTGGCTAAATGTTTTCAGTTACTTTTATCCTAACATGGTTGTAAAAAAGTTGTAGATCATTACTGGAATCACTTCGTATGAATAACTGTAATTATATGTGAAACCCGTCATTTAACAGTTCATCGACACTGACACGTTTTTGTTTTAGGATTTGTTAGGATTTGCAACATGAAGATGAAGTGAGTGAGAAGAGAGTCCTGATTTTGTGTCTTACACAAGAGAGAAAAAAAGGAGGTGAGAGGAGAAGGAAGAGAAGCTCTCACACTGCAGATGGTCTGTCAGCTCCATTCAAACAGCAAAATACAAACCGGTGCTGTTTCCTTCACCTGCATGCTGCTCCGATGATGAAATTTTGACTTCATCATCCACAGAAACTTCATGAATAAATATCTCTTTTCACACTGAGTCAGTGCGGAGAGGTCACTTCTTCCTCATCACACTGAATCACATTCTGTCATACACGGTTTGAACTGTTTGGTGTTCTCGCTGTTTCTCTCTACTGAGGATATTTTTGGCTCTCGAACGTGGCAAACACAGTGCTGCACAGAGAAAGAGGGAGAGAGAGAGAGAGAGAGAGAGAGAGTGATGGCTGTCAGAGGGAGAGAGAGAATCACAGAACTCCCCCGGCAGGCAGTGTGTGAGATCTGGGGCCCTGGGGCCCTTTGGATGGCTCACGCTGAATGGGTGCCCTGGCGAGGTGACCAGGCTCATTGAGAGCAGGTTACGAGGGGAAGGGAATGCTTTTGCTCCACGTTTGGCCCCCTGACCCACTGTCCAACGTCTGCCTTGGCAGCTTTGAAACCCAACATATTTATTTGCGACGCTCTGAAGAGAGAGGGTGGAGCGGCTGTCAGAATAAAGTCATCGTCCTGCTGACAGCTTCATCTGCTGTTGAAGGGCAGCTATGACAGGCGCACAATGTCGCTGCGCCGGCCAGCCCTGGGCGAAGGACTGTCATATGCGGACACGCTGGGAATCTAGCAACCATCTCCCCTTCCCTCCCCTCTCCCAAGCTCCCTTGATACGCCAGAATTATTTCTTTGGCCCTGGTTAGAAATGTTTTTCATCTCCGTGTACAAGGATGTCAACTGGGTAACATGTGGGAACCCTCCACTGCTTTAGCATCAGTGTTTGCTTTTGTTGGTTTTCTCATTGTGTGTTATTGTGTGAGAGAGAAAAGAGAAACGTATATATAAGCTACATTTAAAATCTACATACACATGCATGTAAATTAATATGTAGAAAATGCATCTATATATCTGTTGTCGATGCATCAGTGTACCTTTAATTACATATTTGTTTTTTGGTCCTCGTATAACAAATCAATTATAACAAAATGAGTCTCTAAAACTGACCAGATAACAACATGTTGTGAGTCTACAGACATCAGATGAGCAGGTCTGTACATTCTGGCTGCACTGCTGAGGGACCGGCTGTAAAACGTTCCCATGATGTCTCCTCTGCACACAAAGACACAGAATATCATAATGACGCGTTAGTTTCGAGTTAAAAACCTGGAGGATTATTCACTGGGCATACCATATTCTTTTATAAAATATATTTTAGATGTTCTTGCTAGATGAGATGAGACGCTCTTTTTTTGCCTTCCAGTTTAAGTAGGTTGATTGATGTCTCAGAACAGAATGTGACATTTTGCCTGTGGGACAGGAGAGTACCTGGACATGTAGCTGACAAGGACAAATTACTCACATTACACAAGGTTTATATGTAAATACTGGGGAACTGTGTGGGATGCAGAGCTGTGAAACACGTGAAGTTTGGGGGAAGCAGTTGAATCAATACTGATTGGCTTCTGAAACAGGCAAATGAACTGCTTACAAGGAAATATTGTGGTTTGTTAATGAGCAGAACTAGAATGTTTATTGTAGGTTATTTAGTACTGATTGTAATTATAATGAGAGTGGACACAAAAGCTGCTCCAGGTCCTCCTCTATAACATATCATAATCTTCCTATAGCAGCTTTTGTCAGATGGACACCAGACGTTTCTATCTATTACTATAAGAAACAGAACTCTTTCTGGAGTCAGAGGCTGTGAGGCTGAACTGCCTCTGCAGTGGGCTATCAACTATAATTCCACTATAAGAACATTGCTGTACTTCATGCCACTCATTATTTGAACCCCTTCCCTTTGAGCTTCTAACTCCAAAACTGCATCACTACGTCACGCCATTTTCCAGAACTTAACCCAGATCCATTATCTTTTATGATGTTCCGCAAACACTTTTGTTTACACTTCACCTCACAGTTTGGTCCCCCATTAGTAAGCACATTATAATAACCCTCATTAATAAATGTGACATTTATAGTTACATTTATGTTTATAATACAGTGTAAGTGTTTAATAAATACTGTGTAGTTCATCAATAAACATTATTTGGATAAAGTTGTAACTGATGTTTATAAACATTTACATTTGATAATAAATAAAACACTTCATTATTTGTGAAATAACCACGCTTTAATTAACTATAAATTTGCCATTTAATAACGATGGAAGTGTTAACAAGCATATTAGAACGTAATATTCCACAGAGAATCTGTGTCATTAAAAGGGCACTATGTAGTTTTGGAGATGTAAATAAGTAGATATTAACAATATTAATGAGTTAATAATACCAGCTCAGAAATGTTTTTTTTTTTCCATAAGTGAATAAACAAACTGTTCCCCAGAACACTGTTTGAAGTTAGAAAGGTGGCAGGGTCCGCCCAATATAAAAAAGTAAAACCGTATAACACTGTGTAAAATTTTGTCTGTTGTTTTGTTCCCCCGAGTGCATTTACAAAATACTTGAAGCGTCATTTATTTCTCTTTCCCGCTAAAACACCCAATTGTTACTCCTTTGTTCCCCATAATCACGCTTTCTTGACACTTCCTACGTTTACCCACCACTAAGAACTAATTAGTCTATTTGTGTTTGATTCATTACCTTACAAAATTACACCGTCCTAGGCTGCAATATAGTTACAAAAATATAATGAATACATGCTGTGATAAAAATGATCAATGACAGCATGGTAAGATAAAGATGTACAAACAGAGATCTAAAATGAGTCCCTGCACAGGTAATTGCATTAGCAATGCTCTGGGTGGTGAAACAGCAGCACTGCGACCAGTTGGCGTCATGCTAATATGCACGGGGCATCCAGCATCCTCTCCTATCAATAAGCCATTATCTGAGCCGTGCCACTGATGGGCATCCTGCAGCCCTCTCTGCAGCTCAGACAAAGAGGATGGAGCAGGTTTTAGTGCTGGAATGCTGCCCATGTATGAGATGTTGTTCATGCCACGGCGTAGCAGGGGTACTACGGCCATCACAAATGGGTGTTTAGATTGAAATTAGCACTGCATTTGAAAAAATATGTAATTACTATTTAGGATTGGGGCACTTAAAAAATCTTAAATGCCGACACACTCATCTGAGTGGCCTTCAATTACACCGTGGCCTCACGGCATTAAGCTGAGCTAACTATCGCCTCTCTGGCTTCCCTGTCCTCTTGGTGCGGCCATATGCAGGAGTACTTCTATCTACTCTGCTATTTTTCTGGGTAACAAAATATTTCAGTTTGTATTTACAGTAAATAAATGAATGCTAGAATTGAACAAACAGGGAAAAGTACAATGCTCTGTGTTGCAGAAACATGTTATTCAGCCTAATAATCAGGTCTCTGTCAAAGAGCATTAGAAAATGATGTAGCATATTATGTTTTCACCAAATACTACAACTGTTTTGAAGAGAAAATAGTAAAATTGTCAGCATACTGTGTTACTTTTTAGATCAACAACATTATTAAACACAGGGGAAAAAAAAAAAATCCCCATCTCCTTCAGTTGTTTAGGGTAAGCTGCAACGCTGTTTGCTTTTAAAATCCAGAAATGTTTTGTGGACTACCAAACTTCACCTGAATTGACATCAGGATGGGGGTGCGGAGATGATTACTGAATTTTCTTTTTTGGGTGAACTTGTCCTTAAAGTTATAATGTTACCCTGCAAGAATAGAGCTTATTAGACACTGTGTCACATTGCAATAAAAGTTACGAATGGGTCTACTTTTTTTGCAGTATGAGACAGTGTCCTCTATATTGCTGTAATGCAGCCTGAGAACTCTTTGACTGACGCAGTGCAATCGGTCCAGCATATGAGAGGAATAACAAATGGAAGGCTGTTGCTGCACTCTACATACTGCCATAAAATAGCTGGAGAATAAAAAAATCCTAAGAGAAAGGGTCAACAGTGTCCAAAGTCTTTGTGGCATTAATCGCCCCCTATACGCCCCAGGAAAATCACCGCTGAATCTCTCAGCACCGTCTCCACCATCAGCTCGAATTACCATCCACCTCTAATTGATATGAACAATAACAGAAGAAAGCTTGTTAATGGTGAACATAATTGTCCCAGACAAAAGGCCAAACACGGCAAATCACACTTTACAGCAGGAGTGAGCAGAAGGCGACGTCTGGGCTGCAGCCAGTGAGCGGGGAGAGATATTTCACTGCAGATATCCATCTACCACCTGAATCACATTTCATTACTGGGTCACCCATTACAACAGAACGGGGGAGTCCAAAAGCTCCACTTTCACAGCCTGATACTCAACATGGCATTGTGTCTGTTGGTGGATGTAATGTTTAGTGCACATGACATGGGCAACATAGTGATTTGTGTATATGAGGAAAGAACGGCAGCGTTCAAGCATGTGTGGTAAAGTGTGTGCCCGATGAAACAAGCTTAAATTCAATGTAGAGATAGACCAGCAGTCTACAAGAAAGCTTCATTACTGTCCACTTATTTTTAAGGATCTCCCGTGGAGCCTCTAGCAGTGTGTGCGCTGGTGTTTCCCATTAGGTACATTGCATTGAACACTACAAGAAACAACTGCAGCCTGTTGGAGATGTTAAATGAGGTGGACAAGGCTTAAATCCTCCACTGCGTTGATAACTGGCTCACCACTCTCCCTCTTTTCTAACACGCTGCTGCGAGGAGGAGGGTTAACTATCAGCTATAATGTGTAACTGAAGATCAGCTTCCCCCTCCAGCTTCGCTCCTCACACACCCACCCACCTCCCCTTCCCCTCCCGCTGCACACCCTCCATCTCCCTCCTCCTCCCCAGCCCTCCCTCCCCTCCCAGCATCCCCCGCTGCTG
>OMLP01014663.1:0-13480 GCA_900302685.1 Spondyliosoma cantharus
AGGAACCAATACCCAATTGCAGTAAAAAATTCAGTCTTTGTGTCAAAGTTTAAAACAAACAGTAATAGATCGGACCCAAGTACAATTTACTCAAGCACTGTCCTTAAGTAAAATGCTTCTGCGCTTTGAGTATTTCCTTTTTTCTTTTTTTTTTTTTATAAATGGGCAATCACCAATCATAATATTTGGGAAAATGCTTAATATTGGCCCTGATAATCAGCCAGGCCGATCTGTCTACCACTGAACAGAACACAAGATATTTATAAAATGAAAATGCTTTACCAGTAAACTATCAACTAAACAGTTAAATGGGAGGCAACTAATGGTTTATGTATGGGATGCCATGTGTCAAGCTGCAGGCATCATGTCTCCCAGCATATACATACATAGAAAACTCATTTCCTGATCTGAAACTAACGCAGTCTAATAAACAAAAATCCTTCCTTCATGAAGTTTGTCATGTCCAGTTTATGTTGCAGCTGGCTCAGCCTGCTGGGTTGTGGTTTGTGGTGTTTGTAATGTTGTGTCCATACTGGTAAGGTTAATAATGAGGGCAATACAATTCAACAGCACTACAAACCGCAGTCTGATTAATGACCTTATAGTGGAGTGGACACCTGCTATGAAAAAGCCTTCCAATTAAAATTAACATACTGATTTATTGAAGAGCTGCTTGTTTATTACATTGACTACCTTAAGAAATACCAGCTGACCACAAGCCCTGTAGCTAACCTGCCCATGCATCAATCACTATTAATTAACACTCACGTTTAGCTAAGCAGAGACAATTTGGTTGATGACTTTGAGCAAAAAAACTTGGTAATGTTTTTTCAAGGTGAAACAACACGCTTGCCTCGTCCTCCAACTGATCCCTTTGCTGATTGATAATTAACGAGCTGTCTCCTTTCCACTGCTATATCGCAAATAAGGTTATAAACGTTAGCTAGCTAGCTAGCTAGCTAGCTAGCGTTAGTTAAGTGACGAGTGTGGGATGACATTTAAACTTCAACATGTAGCTAACGTTAGCATTAAAATCACCCGAGTCTTATTTCCGTTAAAGTTTCCTTGTCGAAACTTCCCCTTACTGTTGTTTTGTTCAAGGTATCTGATGGCGTTAGCAACAAAACAACGCTAACTTCGCTGTTGGGCACTAGCATGCACACCACGTTTAGCGTGTTTTGCATCTGGAAAGGAGCCGTCATTAAACACAAACTGTCTCCTCTGTGGTCGTTTAGACATGCTGCAGTCCAGATGATGTTTTCAGACGGGACCGTTAGCTAACGTTACTGCGGTTGACAACCTCGTTAGCTGCAAGCTAGCTGGTTAGCATGACGTTAAGAAGTCCTGGCATGCTGCGTTAACTGCCCAGCGGAGCTGGCTTAAACATTAGCCGACGCTCGTTTGAGGCAACAAGCTTTCAGCGACAAGTGGCAGTTCACTAGATGACTCACAACACGGTGCACCGTCAGCACACACCCTCACCTTTGAGCTGGCTTGCTTCAGTAGCACAACAGGAACGATGGCGTACGTATTGACTGCTGTTGACACACAAGGTCAGCTGATGTACAGTGACCCGGAGGGAGTGGTTTACAAGATTGCTTTCAGGTGGTTCGCTGTCCTCGTGCACATAGTCCGTCCACGTTTTTGTGAGTAGATTTGCAGATGTTGCATCAGTGCACCTCGAGAAGAACTGACACATTAACGGCACCGATTTAATTAAACCCGAAAGCTCACAACGACTGATTAATATATAGGGATAGCCAAACAGCGCCCCCGTGTGGTTCAGATAAGAACGTCAGGTTTGTTGCTTAATAATACCACTGTGTAAAAATACTCCGTTACAAGCATTCAAAAAGTACATTACGTATTAGAAACAAAATGTACTTAAAGTAACAAAAGTACTCATTATGCAGAATGGCCGATTTCAGGATAATACAGCCTATATTATATTACTGGATTATAATTAGTGATGCGTTAAAGGGGCATCATGTAGTTTTGGAGAAGAAATTCTAACTCGGAATCATTTAAAGTGTTAAAAGGTAATACTCCAAAATCCAGAAATAATTATTTCCATAACTGAAGAAACAAGCTGTTCTCAGAGGAAAATAAGGTCCCCAGAACAGTTTGATGCTAGAATTGTGGCAGGGTCCGCCACATATAAACAAAGTAAAACAGTATATGTAGTCCTTTAAGGTCAGTTTGTTTATTTTGTTTATTCACTCATGAAAAGGAAGGGAGTTCGTGTTTTGTTTATTGAAGCAGAAAAAGAAATCAGTCAATGAAGATCTTTCTCTTTTTTAAGTGTCTTCCCCAAAACTACATTGGGTAGCTGGGGCTGACTTTAGTCACTCTATATACTGGTGGGTAGCTTCGTCATGAGTGACCCCTCATGGTGTCTGTACTGGGCTTTGAAAAAGACATTTCTTTTACACATCAAATTGTGTGACGTATGTGCAGAAATGTACTTTTTTTTATCAAAATATGACAGATATGTATGTTGCTTCAAACATCCTTTGTTACTTCTGTTTCCACGGTTAAGTTTTAGTCTTAAAACACTTGAACACACAGATCTACTAAATGAAGAGCACCGTGTACAGCTGTGAAATAGTCTCACCACTGAATTGCTTCAAATCATTTTTAGTCCCTGTGCACTCACAAGCAAACACATCTTACTGACTTTTTTAAACTATTTTAGGCGAAACAAGTATGAATGAAAACGACAACTATAGAGTTGATGAAGATTTACAGAATCTGTAGGAGGAAGTGAAAAAGACACAACAGCATTACGAGTATCTGTCTTTCAAGTACAATATCTCATATACACCACTCACTGGATTTTGACAAAACTGGGGCATGTGGTGCATCTTGTGTGCATCGTGACATTCTGACATTTTCAAATTGACTGCCCCAAGGGAGACACTGTAAACACAAGTCAAAATTAATAAGCAAAAACCTCGCTTACGGCTACTTACATGCTTTTCAGCGGCGCTCGGCAAATGCCAAATACTGAGCAAATGTTTTTCTATGAGAGTTGTGAAAATAGAAAACACCTCTGATGGTTTAGCAGCCCCTCCCGCAGACAACGGATGTGAAGCAGAGAGATGAACTGTCGGTACTCTTGCTTCCATAGATCGTGTTTTTTAATCAAAATGGTTTGCCTTAAAGTCTGTGGATTATCCAGAGTAAATTTGTTTCTGGAAAAAGGTTTTGAGCTGCACAACATTAACTTTCATCCATTTCTAGGGTGGAGGCAGAAATCTCAGAGATGGACATCTCAAATCCTTTGTAAATTAAAACTAAACTGTGAGTAGTCTTATGTACTACCATGGAGATGAGAGAATGTTTTTGAAGTATTTCATTAAATGTATTTTTCCTGTGCCGCGACATTGTGGACTGGTTATGTTTTCACCTTGTGAGTCTTTGTATGTGTGTGTCATCTTGGCAAACTGTGGCCATGGACACACCTTGAAAACTACAGAGTAGCGGTTCTGGGTACTTTGCCAAATGTTAAACCTGTAAGGTCTGTCTGTCTGTCTGTCTGTCTGTGGACATATTCTGTCAGCATGATAGCACCACAACAGTTAAGGAGGCGTGTGTAGTTGAGATTAAAAATGACGGCTAAATTCAAAGATGGGTGTGGTCTGAGCAGTGGGGTGGAATAAGGGAAACACCCTTCACTTTACGCCCTGCCCCACATCTGTGGTCCAGTGTTCAGCACTTTGCCAGGTGTTCTTTTGTCTGACTGCGGGCAGGTTTTAGTTGACACGATAGTTTCACAACCGTGCAAGATGCAGACATGTCACTCAACGGTGTGCGGTGGAGTTAAAACTGAAGGCCACATCCATGAGCGGATTGTAACGTGAGGGGGAAAATGAGTCCTTCCTGTCTCTCTCGGTTGCCTATACAAGCCTGTGGATGATTTGTTGAAGTTGTTGAACGCTGCTTGACTGTGGATTTCTCTGTGAAGGACTCGGGTCGGATTTTCTGCGACAGTCCAAAGGGTTGTGACTTAATGCACGTTGTCCAGTACCTCGTCTCAGTGTCTGTCTCTGCTTCAGTAGCTAACGGTCAGTTTAGAAATGTAGTCTGCTAACATAAGCTAACGACCGGCTGCCAGCACAACACAGAAGTTCCACAGAGCCCCTTTAAAGAGTGACATGTGTTTGTGATGTGGAGACAGACACACAGTATGAAGGGAGAAGGTCGACTTGCACAACAAATGAAACGACTGCCTCAACAATGTGTAGGATTTAGTGGAATCTGCAATCTGCCTACTCACTGCTACCCCTCGTCTCACCCTGCCCTGCCCTGGTCGCTAAAACAAGAGGCCACCAAGATGCCCTCTCTAGAGCTGGTGTTCGGTTTGTCTGTAATGTAGAAACGTGACGAGCTCCCTCTGTAGATAGGATTGGCTCACTCTGAGTTCACAGACAAACAACGATTGTTTTCAGGTGACTCTACACAATCAAAAATACAATTTACAAATACCTTTCTGCACCTAAATCCTACATATTGGACCTTTAAGTGGTCTAACGTACCCAGGGGGCCAGAGAAGGAGGTCCGCAAGGTTACAGTCAGTGCCTTCTCTCATTCAAAGCGTGTGCAGATTGTGTAGGAGATGAACACAATAAATGCACGCTCAGCCAGATCTTGTTGGTGGCCTCAAACTACAGTGAAAAAAAAATGATGATCCAAAAGAAAGGGGGGGGGGCTTTATTGTCTTTATCTAAAATATACACCAAATATTACATCTGATGGCCACTGATTAAACCCACACATTGTAGGCAAGTCTCTGAAGAACCACTGACCTTTAATTGTCGTTTGGAGGGCGCGTTGCTGCTGCTGCTGCTGATGATGATGATGATGATGGTCCCTCCTTGGCTCGAAAAAATAATCAGAATCTGGGTCATGTGCAACAAAGGTAATCTACACACACACACACACACACACATACACACAGACAGTGTGTACACAGTAATGTCCAGGGCTGACGTCATTATTTAAGAAAGCCAGAGGAAGCTATTAGCCACTCGGGGGCGCTGTAGTTCACTACTTTTCACGCCCCCCCTCCACAACATCAACTTGGAGGAAGCTGTTGAGCCGCCACCATTATTTGCATGCCAGAACTTAGTGTTTGTTTAGTCAGGGAGGCAATTAAAGCCAATTTCAACAGGTTTAATTAAATTGATTTGAATAATTGCTTTGAAAAGGCATTGTAGACCCCGTCATCACAGCAAATCCAGGATTAGCAGCATTCATTTGATTTGCATACTTTAACTCACATCTAATTTAGTAGACCCCAGGAAGCACTGATCAAAGATACGTCCAAACACATACTTTCTATTCATTTTTCTTTCCAGTGTTGCATATATATATTTAATAGATGGGTGCGTGTGTGTGTTTTTTTTTTCTGTTATCACTGAGAGAAAAAAAAATAAAAAATCATTTAGAATCCAAATCTGTAACACACCGATATCATGTTAAGTGTGTGGGGGGTCTGTGAAAGGTCAGCACAGAGCGGAGAGGGAGCACTGTTGCACAGCAGATGCATAATAATGGGAAGGTCAACAAGACACTCATCATGCACGGGGGAAAAAAAAATGTAGCACTTAAAAGGGCCCGGTGATCCATTATAAGTCGCTTGTATACAACGGTGAACAGTGATCAAACCAAGTGTAAATCTCCTCAAGGCCAACGGAACAAGAGGTGAAGGAGAAACGGAGAGTGAAAGGGGATAAATATAGGAGGGCGGGGCTGCAGATTAATTGCTGACAAAAAGGACGCCTGACCTAGACAAATGAGGAAGTGCAAGGTTTGGTGAGTTGGGGAGGAGGACGCTCGGCCCAATTGCGGGTCTGTAGGCCAGTGCCGCTCACAAAGCCCCCTGTCCTCCGTCCTCCTTCAGACACATGATTTTGAGACACTGCTGCGACGTTAAGAGAGAGACTACAAGCTCTCCTCCTCCCCCAGTGCTGCTGATAGGATGATAATGGAGCATTCCTTGGAGCTGTTTCTCATTCATGCTAGCTGTGACAAGGGAAGAGCATGCTTCTTATTTTTTTCCTTTTTTTTTTCTTTTCTCTCACTGGGGGCAGCTTACTCTCGCAGCTAAGATCATGGCCATGTAACCTGAGATATTTTGCGCACAATGCCCTCCTCTTACTCGAATCCTCTTATTTATGTGGCGAGGATATGAGACATACCTACCTGTCTCTCTGAGCTGTTGTTTTTTTTCTTTTCTTTTGTTTTTTTCAGCATGGCGTAGTCTCCAGAATAGTTTGTAGAATACATGAGAATAATCAGTGCACGTTTTTGGACTTTGTATCCAAATCGAATGGCTTAAAAAAAAAAATCAGAAAACGTAGCTGTAAGGAAGTGGAGATGTTGATGTTTGCACTTTGCTCATGAAATTCATTCTAACTCAAGGCCTGAAACACAGAATAACTACAAGAATGTCTGGATTTGTCCAGCACTGTGTAATCACAAAGGAATGTCCTGAGACATTTCTGCTTTTCCTCTGCGAGACCCCTCTTTTCCCACGGCTCGTCCAGGTCTTGAGAATCTGTTTCCTCTCTCTGTCTCTCCCTCCCTCTGTCTTTCCCTTCCTCCCTCCCTCTCTCTCTCTCTGTCTCTCGCTCTGTTTGTGGAGACGCATGAACACCACAAAAGGCTGGTTTATAGGAGAGCGACAATACGAGCTCAGTGTCTTCCAAGGGGGGCGCAGAGAGGAAGAGTCCTCTGAGAAACCTCCAGGAAGGAGCATCCAGGCTCCGTCGCAAGTTATTTCCGGCGGAAAGTCAAACAGAAGATTTGTGGAAACAAACAGGCAACACAGCCTGAGTTGAGTGAACTTACTAAGCACATATTGTAAGTTGTTGCCCCGTGGGACTTTCCTGTGCTGTGCTGCTCTCGTGAACCCTCTCAACCAGCGGATGAATTTCTTTTAACGAACAACAAACCGTGGGCTAAATGTGGACCAAAGATTTACTCTGTATGGAGTTCACTTGTTTGCTTACACTGCAGTATCTCTGTAGGTGACAGACAGTGTTTCACTATTTTTAGAATGGGGAAGTCTTTGTCCATTTGATGAAGATATTAGGGTGTATTTGAAGTGTGTACGGGCCTGCTTCACACACACACACACACACACACACACACACACACTTTTGGAGACACATGATCAGCAACAATGGCTAAAAAGCAAGGCCACATGTGTTAACACTTTGGGTCACATGTTTGAGGGGCACCATCTAAAAAATGCGTGCGAGTTATTTGCGGACATTCTTCTCTCGTCATAGGTCTGCTCTGTTCCCATTAGCGAGCACAAACCGTGTTTGATTCACAGATGAAATTAAAGAAATCACGCGACTGATTCTTGACGGAGAAGGTGCCCGTTTTTCAATTAGTGACATTTAGCAGAGCAGTGTTTTACCCCACACGACCACTAAAAGGCTTTTCCGAGGATTCAGAGGACATTTGTTGGTCTTAATGTTCCCCAGACACAAAGTGACATCTGCCTCGCTCCCTGCATGCCTGCTGCTCTTTGTTCAGAAGAGCACTGAGGGGAGAGCACATTGAAGGCAGAGATGATGTCACCATTGTGATCATTACTGTGCTGTGTGGTGCCCTATTTTTGACCAGGCGTCACTGAGGGCAGGCCAGTATGTCTGCCTGCACACTGCCAGGAGGAACAGTGGCCTGCCAGTATTAATTAACACGGGGCCTGTTTTCATCAGTCCTAAAATCGTCTTAAGACCACCCCCGCAGGCCCACCTAAGTCTGTGCTCAGATGCTCCTCAACAAATGGATCATTTGAGCAATCTGACGATGTGGTTTTGACCTCGTGGTTCCAGACTCTTTTGTTTGAGTTTCATTGATTAAGCATGGATGTAATAACTGATGTACTCTTAGTTAAACATGGAGCTAAATCTGCTCTACACACATTCACGCACACTTTATTTATTGATACTCAGTAGCTGTTTTAGCACTCCAGTACAGTGTGAACATGTCTGCTGAATAATTTATTTCCCAATCAAGTAATTAATAGAGACTGTTAATTATCAAATTAAAACAAATACACACAGTCACACTTATTTAAATAGACATGTTTGCATTTTTAAAAAAATAAATAATAGTTTGCTTCAGGGAATATACGTGTGTTTAGTATAAAACCTGCTAATTAAAACCCTAAAGGCTGAATTTGTATATATAGAGTAACATCATTGTAAATGAGATCATTATTACACACCTAACCTGAGTTTCATTTTCATTTCCAGGAGGCGATGTTCTCTTTGACGCCACTGTACTTTAAGGGTTCATTTAACAGCCATTATTCATAATGAAACTTTCAAACATGCAGGTGTGGCAGTCTGACGGACAGATGCATTTCTTCAGTATCTGACATCTTTGTCACATGCAGCACGAAGACCACATATTCTATATTTGTCTCTACGTTTTTTTATTGAGTTGAAGTTCCCTGTGCACCTGTCTGACATAAAGAATCCACTCCTATAAGGACCTTAGCAGTTAAAAGGTCAGTAAAAATGCACTCCCTGATTTTGTTATTGTGACCAATAACACCCGTAAATTCTCAAGATTCCTCCCAGATCACTGTTGATGTTCTGAGTTTCAAAACATCAACAGTGAGCTGAAGGAAAGCCGAGGGATTTGAATGTGCCGTTGGGCGCCATAAGGAGGTGTATATCTTTAAACACGAAGTTGTTTTTTTAGGACTGAAGCTGAAAATGTTCAGCGATCAGGCTCGGAGGTAAATGTCAGCTCACAATGCAGATAAACCGAGCTGTTATCACTGTGAGGGATTAAGGATTGTTTTACAGGGAAATTGCCAAAACATTTTTGTTCAAAATGAACTCAAAATGATCTGTTTGATCTGGAAATAAGTCATTAATGTTTCTCAATTTGCTTTTGCTGACTTTCTAACATTACCATGTGGGACAGCTTTTTTCAGAGTTTTCATATCAATCAATCCATCCATCATAGTACCAAACTCACCCCTTTTTCTCAATACAGTCAACTTTGATATAATTATGTGTCCCCATGTTCAGCAACTTACTGTCCCAAACATTTGCTCTCATTTCATGCATTTGCTGATTAAGAAGAGTAGCGAGGCCGGCCTGCATTATGCGACATTATATCTGCAGCGGGGGTCTTTTTTCATACATTTTTTAATAGCTCTTAGCGGTTTATGCACAGTTCAAACACACCTCTAGAATGAATATGAAAGCTTGTTCAATAGATGGATTTTTGATGGCCTTGATGCACTCTCTGAAAATAGCTCATGTGGTATGCGTGGGCATTTTTTTTTTCTCCACATTCAAATGAGACTTTAAGGTCTATAATTAGACCATAAGTAGCATTTTGATATCTTAGCATCAAATTTACCTTGGATTTGTTTTTATGTTTCTTGTTTTGTTGCTGGGAAAAAAATATCTGTGAGAATCAACATGGTGGACAAACCTGAGCCTGATTCAAATACACATGCTCTCAAAGGTTTTTTTTATTTATGGCGTCCGCATTGAGATGCACACAGGTACTTTATGTTAAGTAAGCTATGCTTCACATGTGGTCACGTGTGGGTGTTGAAACCACTCGTATTTCAGGCAGCTCTTACCATTATTTATGCATGTGGCAACAATGATATTTTTTCTTATATAACAGCGGAACATTATCTTGACATGTCGTCAGATTATAGTTGAACACTGACTTTCAAATCGTATGAAACAAGCTTGTGTAGTTCTCACTCAACCTTTCAGACGCACAATTTAATTTAATTATCCTTTTTATGTTGTCAAAAAACTAATTCTCACACACAAACACTCTTGACTTATTTTTTATTTTATCTAATTAAGTTTCAAAATAAGATTTTCTCACAATGAGCGAGGTTCTTTGCTTCATAAATACTCGTTGGTTTCTTCAATGGAAAGGGAACTGATACATTTCACAATTTTTTTAAGTTAGCAGTTTCAACATAAATCCGGCAACCTGTTCTTTTTCATATTAGATGATTCACTTAGTTGCTTAGTGTTGTTGCATAATGCGGCCCGATGACCCTTCAATAAAGGTGCCAAATTTGCACTCATACGTGTTTGTCGTGTCCCTAAAAAAGGTTGGTGTTCACACTAAATTCCGGTCGTGTAACACAAAGCATATCTAATTTGAGATTAGTTACGAATTCCACTTTCAACACACTGCAGTGTAAATAGCGGTATTCCTTTTCAACGCTTTGATCCAAATTTTCAGGGAACTCTCTGCCAAATCAAACTTGTCAAAGTCATCGCTTAAAAAGAAGAAGAAAGCTTTCCGCCTGCAGAGACTGAACACTGTTAAGTCTCTAATGACTGATTTTGCCAACAATGATGTCTGTCAATATGAGTTGAGAGCCTCCTGTGGATTAGTATTTGAGTGGAATCCCATAAAAGGTAGCTTACCTTTGCATTACAAATCACTAGTGGGTGACTTAAGAGAAGTAGGTCTGGTCTCCGTGGAATTACAATAATGTTTCTTATTTTACGGGTAATGACCATGCGTTATTCAAGTAATGTGAGTGTGTTTATGTATAATAGACCGTGTAAACTAAAAGAAAAATAAAACAAAGCGACTGGTGTTATACCTGCACTTTACTGTGGTCTAATATCATGCTTTTTATGTGGGTCAGAGAGGAGAGAAGAAAACAGACAAACCTCTGTAATGATGATAGAAAAAGTACATATATATCAAAGTATACCTCATTGTCAGAGCTGTGTGCTGGCTACAGTGGACAGAAATCAAAGCTAGTTATATGCAAACTATGATAAAGCAAAGCACTGAAGCTTGAAATTCAACTGTGAAAGTCATTTCCCGTGAAAAATCCCCTCAGCCTCATGTGTCTCAAAATGCAGAATAAGAGAAATGGTATAGTCACAGGATATAAGTAATGTCAGTTTGTGTGTGTTTTTCTTTTTCTTTTGTAAGTGTTGGCTTTATAAGTAAGGAAAATTTCACGCCACTTTATTTTAAATTGATTAAATTATAAGTAAGTAACTGTAGTTAGCTGTACTTAACAGCAGGGTTCCTCCAGGGTGATATTCAGGACTTGCAGGAAAATACTAGGTCGATTACCTGTGCTTAAACCCCTGCACTTAGGCACAGATTTAGCAAATGGAAAATGTGCTGACATTTTGTGCGGCGTGTGTACACACTGACGTGGGTAAGAGATGTGTTTTTATTTGATTCAAGGTCATTTGGCTTCGCTCAGGTTGGGGTGACATTTGCTTGTGATCTAATTCTTCACAGAGGGATGCATCACTGTGGGGCCAGGACTTGTTTCTCCACTTTCCTGGCACAAATGACTCCTCATTCCCAGAAAAGGAACATGCTAATGCTCTCTTACTCTCTCTCTGTCTCTCTCTCTGTCTCTCTCTCTCTCTATCGGTCACACACTTACAACATGTGCACACAGACTGCATCTGCTCATTGAATGACAGTGTGAATGTACCTCATCAACGAATGAGTCACTCTACTACTCTGCTATTATAATGATTTCTCCCTTCTGTGTATTACATCATGCAACAGAGTGTTCTGCTCAGCTACATTCACCACAGTAAACAGCCTCCGAGTGCACTCATTTAGACCGTGCAGGGGTTTATTAGTCAACCTCGCATGGAAAACATTATTCGGTCGATCTTCCAAATCACTTTTTATATAGTTAAATTTGTAGCATTTTTTTTTTTTTACAAACTGGCAGTTAATCATGAGGCTTAAAACATTTGTCTCACAGAAACACTCAACGTAACATCCCTGAACCTGCTTCCTGTAGATGTCTCTGGGGTTAAAGGTCAAGGATTAATGCATATGTCACTGTCAGATGGATTCTCATATGCCATTAGGTGTAGTTCGGCTTTCGGAATATTTGTGATTGGGTCCGCACACTTGAGGCCATTACATTTATTGCAAACCTTTTTCAGAAAGAGATGGCCGGATAGCAATCAATAACCGCGTTCATCTGGCATAATTGCTGAATTTCATGTCAGCGAGAGAATATGAGGGCTACTTGAGGCACACCGATATTCTACATATAGCAGCCGCAAATTGGTCCCTTGTGCTTTAATCACACAGGCAGTTCGAATCATTGACTTTGCAAATCATTACATCTCACAAGGCATTGTGTTCAAGACTACTGATGTATTGAAGGGATGCAACAAAGAGAAGATACTACATGCATGGGAAGAATAATTAGAGTCCAGTTGCGAGGTTTTTACTGTAATCCAAAACAAAAGATTAAATTAAACTCAACATTTATGGCGGTGTAAGACGTCGGCGGCAGAGACGAACAATAGAGCTTGTCTCGTTCTAAACAGCAGAACATTGTCTTAATTCAATTTATTGGAGTGTTTATTTAATAGTTATTATGTATGACACAACAATAAGTGAGGACTAATTCAATTGCATAAAAAAAGGCATCCTTAGGCCACTTTTATTGTGTGCGAACACTATTTTAAGCTCCATTTATGGTGTTCAAATTAAACATCTCAGAGTTGCTGGAAGCTTCTTGTGTTAATGGAATCCCACACAGCGGATTGTGCTGGGGAGGAGAGCAGATGAATCTGTATTCCCTGAATGTGTCTGGGCGAAAATCAATAAATGCAAGCGCAGCTCCTCGCTTCTGACGGCTGTCCCTGTCTTTGCATGGTGGACTAATAGAAAAATAATAATTAAATCCAAATCACCAGATTAATTTGTTTTCCATCAGTCTCAGGAGAGATCTTCTTTTTTTTTCCTGTTTCTTTAGTGGCTCATTATACTTTCTAATCAAGAAAAAAAAAAGTCCCTCTTTTAGACAGACATGCTGTCTCCCTTCCCCCTTCTCTTCCCTGTGGTGTGCTTTCTCGCATTGCAGTCATTGTGCTGGCACTTATTATGTTACAAATGACCGAGGTACGGCAGGCATTCTCAGTGTGCATGCAAAGAGGGCCCACCCTTCTATGCTGCTAGTGCCTTCTCCTAATGACGATGCTGAGTGCCCCCCGACGCCTCCCCATGCAGCCCTCTCCCCCATTTCCCGCCCCCATGTGCTCTCTTTAATGAAGATTCTCCAATGCAATTAAAAATCCTTGCTTCTTGCTGCTACTGTATGACAAACAGAGCCACTGTCATTCCTCATGGCCTGTCATTCCTGCTACAAGAGGCGGAGGAGATGGAGAAATACACCAGGGTGCCAGTGGCTAGAGAGACAGATATAGGGGATTGTGTATGTGTGTGTGTTTGTGTGTGTGGGTGTTGTGTGTGTGTTTGAAGAAGAGCAAAACCCCCTCATCTCAACAGGTAATGGAAAGGGGCAGAGAAGAAAATCAATGGCCAAAGAACATGGAGAGCGAGCTTATAAAATGGCTTTGACTGCACGCCACAAGCTGAATAAGGGGTTTCTGTGTCCATCCTCCAAAACGCGGGTGATCATGAATGTTTTATCAAACCCCCACCCCGC
>OMLP01014664.1:7356-22759 GCA_900302685.1 Spondyliosoma cantharus
TTAATTCATAGTGTTGGGTGTTTTTTTTAATTGCGAAGACAGTTTAAAAAAAAAAAAAAAGGTTCTTTGGGACACCAGAATTATTTTTTAATTTTTGAAACCTTGACTAGATCGCCAGTCAGCTTTCATTTTTCCAAGACTTCATGCCTGTTGGCAAACAATAAAGTCAAAGCAAGGTTTATAGGGAACCAATCTTCTTATATTCTTTCTGTATTTATCTAAATTATATACAAAATCCCTTGAGCAATCTGTTTTTTAGTTCAGCTGTTCAGCATACAGTGTGTACAGTATTTATTGTAAATGGTGAGTTTCTATTGTTTTAGTGATAATGAAAGAAAAAAGAGATTGTTAGGGTTTCTTGGGGATTAAAAGAAAGTTGATCTATATTGACCATATTTTCTTTTTATTAACAGACTCAAAACAGCTACAGAACAACAGCTGAGAAAAGATGAAAGTAAAATAACAACATTCTGGCAATTCTGGCTCACTCTAAATGTCGCACATGGGAGGGAACCAGAGCTCAAGGAGACAAAACGACATGAACAGAGAACATGCAAACTAGACAGAAAAGACTAAGGCCAAGACTGAAACCAAGGACTCTGCAGCTGTGAGCAGGCAATGCTCCCTCCAGAAATACCTCCCAAATCTCCAAAGTTTAGAACAATTTTAACCCATTTTAAAACAACAATTTTACACACATTTCTACATTACCAAAAGCCATTTTCTTTTATTTTCAGATTGTAGATACGGTGGGCAGCAGTGGCCTTGTAAGATAAAATCTAGCCTTGCATCTGATTGTATTTATTTCACAGAGGTCAAGTGATTAGTAACTCAGCTAAAGAGTGTTCTTGAAACATCATTACATATAACATGATGAGTACAGCCATGTAAAAAAACAAACAAACAAACACATGTTCACATGAAGAGACATGCACTTACGGTGGGATTTCTGACGTTTGCATTGCCACAAACTGGATAATCCGGCTGTCAACAGTTTGTTAAACGCAAGAGCCACTTTCTGGGTTCATCACTGTTTGCAGCAGATTAGTAGAGGGCAGTGGATCTCATATGGCCTGGTCAGAGGCCATCATTGAAGGGCTTAAGGGATTAATGTTGTCTCGCGCTCTCACTCTGTCTCTCCAATATTCAATCAAACTCTGTGCTCTGTGAGAGCACATCCAGCACAATTTGTACAAACATGTCGCATCACTGTAGTTTAACAATACCATCCATTTGCTGAGCTCCATACAAGAACATATTATGTACTTCTGCCAGATGGTTTGTTTAAGGATTTCTCTCACTCCTGTTTAGCACTCAGACATACCAGTGTTACAGCATAGTGTGTTGCAGTGAAGTGTAAAGCTATCTGTGGCAACTGAGTCATGATGTAGTAGTGTCCATGGGCTCGAGGAGAATGGGTCAAAGGCTAAATCCCTGCTTAAAGACACTGTAGTGAGCCTTTTCTATCAACAGACAGGCCATTTCAGTATGTGTTGGATAAGATGTAATTTCCCCATCTGCTTTATGGCTATTTCTGATCCCTGGGCTCTTGTCAGCAAACTCCTCAGGACAGATATCATCAGTAATATAAGGAGGACTCTGGCAATACTTTAGGGCCTTAAAAGGCCCTTCACTTCCCTCAGTCATGTGGATGGCTTAAGGAGTTTGAGTGCGCAGGTCACAAGTAAACGTTTCACAAACACTATCAAATAGCACAGATTTAAGTGGCTTAGGACAGCTTCCTCACTGAATGTTGTTGTTGTGTGTGTGTGTGTGTGTGTGTGTGTGTGTGTGTGTGTGTGTGTGTGTGCACGTATATGTGTGTGTGGCTGGCTCAAGGGAAGCGGGTGGCGGTTTAGATCCAAACTTTTACGATCTGAAATTAAGTTCTTGATGTTTTGGTTCATTTTCTACCTCATACATAAAACTAATTAGCCCTGTCTCATGTTTATATACTATTAATTTGTTTTACCACATGCATATTGAGGATACCATAACTGCCGCCTTGATTATGTTCATTGGCAAGTGTTTTGTTCTCGTTCCCTGGGAAAAAACTCCCCTTAGCGCGTTCAAGTGGTGTTATTGTTGGTGCCTCTGTCGCAAAGACAACCGGATCACTTTTCGTTTTCCTCAGAGCCTAGCAACCCAACAACACAGGGCACACTGCATTTGTTTCCATTAAAGTAACGGTCAACGCCACTTTGGAAGTGAGAGAGAAGAAATCAGCATGTTCACAGGGAAGAGGTAAGGAAAATTGCAATAATAACATCATTTTAGCATTGGTCGCCGCAAACGAGTAACTCCAGCAGGTGTTGCCGTAGGGATGCAAGACGAGTAGTAAAAAAGTCCATCATTCATTTAGTATATAATGGAAACAGCTAGGTTTGTCCTGTGCCCTCATTTTCTGAGGGGATTTTGTACTAAGTGGCAGAAAGAATTGGAAAGTGAAAACGAAGGCTTGTAAAGAACCGAACTGAACGCTGATGGTGTCATTATTCTGTAGCCATTTCATCGCGCAATCAAAGTTTGCTTGGAAATGACACGCTAAAGCAAAAAAGGTGGTCTACTGCCTTGTCTTAATGCTGCAAAAATGTTGTGTCTAATTCTACAAGTCGCTTTTAACTTTTAGTGTTTAAATATTCAATCAAGACAACAATCTTTTGCTAGTTACCGAAGCATCTGCATTTGTGCACCATGCTGCTTTGTGCTAAATGCTAATGTCAGGATGCTAACATGCTCACAACAACAATGTTCATTTTCGTGTTTCAGTGTTTGGGCATAAACCAAAGAATAACGCAAGCTAAAATTTTGACCTTATGGTGGTGCTAGATGACATGTAAAAGGGATCGCAAATGCGTTAACAAAGAATCCTGAGAGGAACGTGAATGTGTGTCGGAAATTTCATGGAAATCCGTTTAATAGCTTTTGAGAAATGCCACATAAAACCTCATGACAGCACCAGAGAATAAGTTGGGGGGATCACCAAAGTCAGTAGGATTTGCCTCTGGGGACTATCAATGTCTATAAAACATTTGTTGTCTCTAGTAGATAGTCAGATATTTCGCTTAACACTTTGACCTGTGGGTGGAGCCCGGTACAACATCACCGGGATGCATCCTCTGGGGAAAATGCATTTTCATACATTTATTCCTAGAATATATCTCCAGTAGTTTTTGAGATACTGTATATCAGTCAGGACCAGAACGGTGGATTGACTTTGCCAGACAATCACCAAAGTCAGTAGGATTCATCCTTTGGGGACTATGAATGTCTGTAAAACACTGTGTGTCTTTTATAAATGCTGAAAACTATGACCTACTGGTGGAGCCAGTTAAAATGTCAGCAGGATTCATCCTAAATGTAAATGTACATTTATTCATGGAAAATTCCATCCAGTAGTTGTTGGGATATTTCAGCCTAGACAGTCTACCTACCTCCTAGAGGTGGCCTTAAATTTCTCACAAATATACCCAGTGTTATTCAAGTAGCATACAAACATCATATCTGGGAGACAGGGTTGAATTATTGGTGTATAAGTTAGCAAAATATTTTTGCTGACTAAGCGTGTGCTAAGTGGGGTAGGTATTAAAGGTTAGGAGGTAATGGAGAGGCCATAAATAGGGACTTTTTTCAGATCATGCGGTCAAAAGGCAACTACAGCCTGGTCATAAATGATCGCGAGCGAAAATGCTCATTAGAAGGACGTTTTAGGGAAACACTAGTTCACCGTTCAACCGAAGCACTGTTGTAAAATAGAATTCCTTTTTTCTGCCTCATTATAGGCAAACAGAATCTTGGCATGTGAAATGAGTTATGAACACGCTCTTGAGAGGAATACAAAACAGCATGAGCCTTAGTCTGGCCAGGAGTGCTGTAGTTATAATATAAAACATTAACTTGGCTCCGCTGCATCATCCCAACACATGTTAGTGGAGCTGCCAAATGCCCAATTTGAGTTGAAATAATTGTCAGACAAGTTGATAACATATGCTTAAGTCCCTTGTAATCTTGAGGTGTTTTCTGCTAGAAAGAGGTGATTTTCTCCAGACTAATTTATGTTCCTCGCGGTGTTCCCGCATCACACTTCTGAACTCAGTTTGACCCATTATTACAGATGACATCTTTCTTCCAAATGAGCTGCGGTTGATTGTTGCACAAGCCGACGCAGCGGTGTGATTTACAAAGGAAACATCTCCGTTTCTCTCATCCTTTTTTTGTACCAACATCCTTAAGATAAGTTGCATTCCTTTTCTTTGCACTCACATCCTAATCCTTCTATCCCTCATTTACGAGTCTTGGACTACCGTTTTATCCTCCACTCCCACCACAGCACCACAGAGATATGCCTTTGTGACCCAACCGCCAACCATACTGCTTTAAAAATCCAGCTGTTTCCCTTCGCCAATTTAACTCCCTCTTTTCTTCATTCATGAATACAGATCCTCCTCGCTTTGAGAGAAACTGTTTGTGGGTGGATGGCGTTTAAGACAATGAATTGTTTTCTCTGAGTCACTCAATGCACAGGACCCATATCCAGCTGTGTTTCCTCAAGCATGATACACTTCAGTTGTTAAACACGGTCATTAGTTAGTCAACACTTCTTGGGCTGCCTGGCAAGGAATTAGTGATGACAGTCTCTCCTTCATGCTCCCTCCCACACACCCAGAGCCTCCCACTTTGAGTTCTCTCAGTTCTCTGCCTGCTCTGTTCATGGGAAAGTCCCAGTGCTGGTAAAGTTATGACCGGGGTGAATGATTATGTAGGAACAGCAAAATGTAGGTCCAGTGTTTAATATTCACACAGCTCAGTGGGAGGACTAGATCTGCTTTCCGAACTAAAACCAGTCAATGTGTTCGCATTTTTTACTGCGATTATATAACTTGTAAAGCCTGCAATATTTTTATGATATTCCTATAGCATTGTGATAATCTTTTCTGGGAAGCAAAGGGGCTATTTTATTGTTATTTCACCCATTCTTGATCCTGGAAGGAAAACTCTGATCGGGGTTTTGGAAATAAATTCAAAAGCACATTTCCCCCGTCACAGCGCACTTATGCTTTAGCTGTCTTTTCTGTGGACGTGAAGATCAGATGTGGAGCGCTGCGATCCCAGAAGGGGGGTGTCCTTCTTTTTGACATTGAGACAACCCAGGACCTCCATAGATCAAACATAGCCTGCCTAAAAAAAGCCATGTGTAGGTGACCCCTTCCACCATTTATTTTAGCACGCGGAGCCGAGGAGCGCTTGTTATCAAAATTACCTCCGATTTGCTCGAGTTCATTATTTCATTTAAAACGCAACGTGCGATAAAAAAGCTGCAGCCCACCAGGAGATGTTGTCACTTGGTAACAGTCGTTTGACTTCATTAGGGTTGCGCAGAGGTTATCGTTTGACGAAGCAACGTGATACATTTGCTGGGAGGCGAAATAACTCGTCTCCATGGTCTTTTTCTCCCACACACGAGCACATATCACATGTACGCACGCCACACATACTGTATATATTTTATTTAAAGTCACTGAAGCTCAGTACGCACCAGTGTTTCTCCTTGGAGTTTCATTTCAGGAATGCAAATGCCTTGGGCCCAGACACTCAGTGATTTATCTCCTTATTTATCTTTGCACACATCTGCCCGTGCCCTTGTGTCTGCCTGTTGCTCATTCCTCCCTTCTTTCAGCCAGCATGTCTCCCGTGGGACCTGGGACTCCCCCACTTGCCCCTCTCTGCCCCTAACGCACACGCTTGTGTGCATGCATACACACAGAGTACAAGCACGCGCAGACAGACGGTGAGAATATTCAGCTGTGCTCACTATTGCAGTGCATGCTAACCCGCACCTTGCTATTGCCGGCTTCGCTGGGGCCCAATAATCCAGTCTGTTCACGGCCATGCACAGTGATGTCTGCACTTGGAGCATCAACAATCTGCACGCTGTCTCGGCTGGCTTCAGAACGCTGCGGTGGTGCATTACTGGAAGCCATAGAAAGTGACCTGATACCCACACTTGCTTTCTGTCAACAAAGATTACACTCAGACGAGCGCAATGGGAGTTTTGGGCAGACCAACCTGCTGCTTTATGTCTCATGCGGACAAATAGAGTATGTGCAGGTTGGGTCGGAGCTTTGTTTTTCTTGTCAGAAACAGGTATGAATAACAGCAGGGCCTGCCACAACACCCCCCGAGTGAAGTTTCATATCTTCACAGCGTTGCCATAAAGTAAACACCAGTAGTGCAATTGCACCATGTTTTCTTGACATGTCTTGCTGCTCATTCAGACGTCCCCTGTCCTCTTGTGCTATGCCCTACACCCTTCTCCTAAAGTGCCCCACATTCCGCCTTGATTTCACATTTCCTTCACACGAGCCTGTCGCGGGCCCTGCAGAGAAACCGCCGCCTGGTGTGAGGTCAGGTGTTATTTATCACAGCCGTCTGTGCGGGGAGTTGACATTCGTACAGGCGTTCTGCTCTGCCATTGTAATTGACTCTCCTTGTCTTTTCGAGGACACCAACAGCTATAACTATGTCAGGACACCTCTCGGCTATATATTACCCATCTCACTGAGGAAGACAACTGGTGAGTTATCATTCTGCATCAGCTAAACACAAGATGGGAGACACGGCTGGTCACTGGGAAATGGCAGGATTTCACAAAGCCAATACGAATCTCAGCCAGATTCATTTTTGCCTCTCTATTAATCTCTGCATTCTTTCTTTCTTTCTTTCTTTCTTTCTTTCTTTACCTTCTTTGTACTTCACACATACATTTTCCCCAAACTGTTAATATTATATATATAGACCTGAATAAGTGTGCCATTTTGAAAAGAAATTGGAAACAATTTCAGAAGAATCAAATCTATAAATGTGGGGGGAGGGGGGTTATCATACTGTCCCAGTTCAATTATTAGAGTCCAAGGTGCAGCCACTTTCAAAGGGAGAAAAAAAAAAGGAAATGGGGCCAACCTGTGTGATAGCGCTGACATTTGTGGGGCAAAGGCGGCATGCACATTTCCAGAGGTCATCGGGAGGTAAACACTTATTAATGGTTACCTGCATGACAATCAGATAAACAGGTCATGGTAATGATTAAGCCAAGGTTGGCCAGGTTATAGGCCATGTGTGCTCAAAAGCATGTTGGATGAAAGCAGGTTCAAGCTGGTGCTAAAGGAGTGAATGTAATTGTTCTAGGACAGCGATCTTTGACCTCTGATATGTGAATGTTGTAGACAGAAAGCTCGGTGTCAGTTCGGTACGGCAGCAGAGGCGCACGTACTCTCAGTGGTAGCTACATCTCTGAGATTTCAATATGCGAAAGCGATCTTAAAGGTGAAATGGAGTTACTGTATGGAGATGGTAGGTGCTGACTGATTGAAAACGAAGAGAGAAAAGAAGGCGCAGGAAAAACATTCAACCCGACTTAAGTTCACAAGGTCATTTCCAGCTCAGGGATTAAGTAAACTAAACAAAACTACACAAGCTGCAACTTATCAGACTGCTTGCATGCCAGGACATTTTTATCTCCCCCTCATGTTTGTGAGTGTGACAGAGAGGCCTCACAGCCCTCAGTGGCGTCAAACATTAGAGAGACCTTCAGTATGCTAAGAATTCATATTCGTTTCTTAATAAAGAGCTTTAAAAGAATGGGGGATAGCAACGTCGGAGCAGCCATTGGTAATTCTTACGCACAGTCTTAAGTTATAAGAATCACTTTTCAGCACACTTAGATCTCTTTTTTCTTTACTTAGTAATTGATTACACCGCTGATTTATCGCTTTTTCACTGAAAGAGAGGTGTTGAAGGCAAGTCAGCTGGTTATTCAGTGTTAGAATGGGTAACAGTGAACATGGTCTGTGATCTGATCGCAGCTTAGGAAAGCTCTGGATGAGCCACTATAAATCTCAACAGAACATCATTGAGGCTTTTGTGAGGATCTCTTTGTTTATTTTGATGAAATGCAGGGAGGTATTTTTATCGCTTTCTCACATTCCTCCAGTAACTAAGCAGAGAGGACTCGAGGAGAACTTATTTCTCTGTGAATTGCTCCAACATGTGATCGCTGAAAACCACCAGGGTGCTCAAGAACACGAATCCTGAATATTTTTGCAGCTTTTTAAAATACAGGAAAGGCAGTGTGGTTGTTTGACCTTTGGACTTCTTGACATGTTTATTTATGAAATCCTTTGACTACTTTGAAATTTCACAGCATTGTTCACTTAGTTTCTCAAACTTATAATGGTGGTTGCTGCATAAAATGTTCAGTGGAGCTGTCCAAATTATCGGTCATAAATAAATAAACTAGCATACATTTTTGAAAGATGATGCACCACTGTATAATTGATGAAAACAAGTTCTAGAAGTCTGTGATTTGCTTTGCTAAAGTAACATTTGGAGGAAAATTATCATCTTCCAACATGCTTACTTGCGCACAACTCAGTGAAAGTTGAACTTTGACTATCATGGAAATTGATCTCCTTTATATTGAACTTTTTAGATTATTTTTGATCTCTTTATCATCTGGACACTATTAATTCTGAATGCCAATCTATTATACATAGTGTACATTATTCTTTGTACACCTCTCTTAAACATTATTTGGGGTCAAATTAAGAAATTGTGTCGCTTTTCTTCTTCTTTTCCCTTTTTAACAAAAATGTCCAACGTAAGAGCGGACTGAAAATGTTGACAATCATGTATCATTGATTAAGAAGTCACTTCAAGGGTTTCTAACATGATTGTACAAAGCAGACATGGCTGTGGTCTGGAGAAACCACTTATTGATGTAGACAGAAAATAAATAAGTGAACTTGTTGAAACCCAATGCTCTGCACAAACGCTCTTTTGGCAGGAGGTACACTTCTGTTGAGTCATTAGGATTCAAGATTTGGAAATTTGCAGATGCTAAAAATGTTGATTCATTCTAAAATCCCAGAGAATATGCCCCTTCTACGCTACACATGTCAGAATAATATCCACATGGTATAGAGACTTACCTGGAGCTCTCAAATAAAGTTGCTTTCCAGGTCTAAATAAATCCTGATTTTGATGTTTAGAGGAGGTGATCTGTCACCTTTTGTTAAGTCGATCTGTATGCTTTGTTCCAAGGCTGACATAATGTCAAAACCATTGGCCAAAACCAATACAGGGAAGGTGAAATGAAGCTGCCAAGACCCCTGGCATAAATTACATAAGTGAGAGAATACTCTGAGTCGGTATCACCTCAAGAAAAACTTGAACATTAAAAACAGAGGGGGAAAAAAGGGAAAAAAGAGGTCATCTGGTTTCCATTAAGAAGATAAAATGGTTCACTCGCAGCCTTTTACTGGCCGCTTTGTTACTGGGAGGCGTCCATGCTGCTCTCTCCATCATCATCCAGTTGACACAACATTAAAGGCTTCAAACAGCCGCGCAGGGTTCCTTAATCAAAAACTAATTGTAATAGATATTGAGGAGTGCTAACACTCTGACCGCTCAGCTGGTATCAGTGGTCCAAGGCTGGAGATACCATTAAACACAACAAAGGCATGATAGCTGAGACAGGGCAATACAAGTGTGAAATACAACATGTGGCTGAAAAGGCACACATACTCTGATACTATAAAGCACTGGTCCAAGGCATGCCTGTCAAGCTTGGTTATTTAGAAACAAAACAATGGATGTGGAAAATTCCTTAAAGTGGACACAGCAGGGAGATTTAAAATCACTAAAAGCTAAGGCAAGGATACTGTGGCATCCTGCCAGACTCAGAAAATTAGGAACATGTCAGACCTGATAACAGTTTCTTGAGTTTTTCGGCGACTCTGTTTTAGGGGCGCCTTTGTGAGTGACTGTGTGTACGGGTGTGGGCCTGCAACACAATATCTGATTCAGCAAATTAATTCTCTTTAATTTGATTAGTTATTATCATTAACAATAACTCATGTCCAATCAAAGGCCTTTTCTCCTATATATTAACCTTTCAGAGACACTCCCACTTAGCATATTAGAATTTGAGTCCAAATTCATGAACAGGGTGAGCGGAGCTTCTTTATCAGGATGATACATGGTGTAATTCTCATCCTCTTGGATGACTGAGTAAGGAATTAAGGCTACACAGAAACTTGTCTTCCTCACCGTGTCACTTCCATTGACAAGGCTCATTCTTTTCCTGTTAGAGAAGAAACTGTTTGATAAACCTGTCCTCAGATGAATCTTAACAGACTCACAGAGGTCAGGGCTGTAACGGTGGACGGACTGTTAATAAGACCTGCTTCTTAACGGCATTTTGAAGTCTTTGAGTTCTGGAAAGTGGTGATAATTTAAGCACGGCATCTGAAAGATATGTGTTCCTGTTGGATGATTTTGCGCCTTTTTGTGCCATTTATATGTAGCCAGGCAGAAAGTAAGGGTGTGGTTGTTGGGGTGGTGGATGTTTGTCCCGTCACAAACTTGCAATCAATTAATGTTCACTGTTTCATTAACCTTTAATCCAAGATCTTTTAGTTTGCTAACCCGGTACATACTACGAATTACAGTTTATATTCCATAACCACGATTGCTCACTTATGATCGCTGTATTGGAGAACGCAAGTAATCGTTGAACTAAAACAAAGAAAAAAGTAATTGAACTTATCACAAGGTTTTGCCAATTTGTCCCATATTTATGTTTTTGTTCAGCGATAATGTGTGATAGGTTTATATAACAGAATTTAACTTCAATTAGTTGTGCTATGACTGTGTTCAAATACACCAACAGCAGCTAACCACACATGACTGAGCATACATTAAATGCACACATGCATGAGCACACACACACACTGATCATACTCAGTTGTGCCCGTGTGCTAGTGTTGCAGTTTTACTCCGTTGGTATAAAAGGATATTAAAAGTCTATAGTGTATGTCACCTCAGCGTAGTCAGTTTCCTCTGACCATAAATGTATGCCTGTGCATGCTAACTGTGTGGAAAATGCATGCAGCCTCCACCTAGCATAACCACCCCTGCTGCACTCCCCTGTGGATAACAAATGGGCCTTTTCTCTGGGAATTGAGGCTAAACGATGGTTTCACTTAGAGAGCAAAGTGACTGTCCATCTTCATAACAGTGCTCTCCATCAAAGAGCAATGAATCCCATCCCATCCCACTGGCTCTGATTAAACGCAGGCAATGGATATCCCCTTTATGAAGGCCTCCAAAGCTGGCCCTCATGTCAGCCTTGCACCTGCAACTATCAGCTTCTCCTTCTCTTGTAATAAAAAGGAAAAAAAAAATCCCACACATCTGGTCAGGGGAGCAGCGCTCTGCTCCGGCAGGGCTCTTCAGCCGAGTCTGTTTGAAAGTGACACACCTCCGCTTGATTTAAATTACCCAAGGCATTTCTTATTGGTGGGGTCACATGGAAAACCCACAGGTCACAAAGTTCACTGGCTGAGGGACTTTCACCCTTGGTTGTGCTTTGAACCTCCCCCTGGTCTTTTCTCCCAACTGTTGTGTGATAATAAAGCCGTGCCTTCTCTCATTCACATGAGGTTATAATGTATAATTGCATTATGAATCTATCACTCTTTTGTGTTTTATTCCGTTCTAACTTTTAAAAGAGATCCAATTCTATTAAATGTTCTTTGCTGTTATCCAGCTGAAAGAATCAAACTGTCTTTTAAAGGTAGGGGAGGCGATTCTGGAGAAGGATAGTTGATTGTTGAGTCATATTCCCACGTCGTCAAATACAAATGCTTTGGGTTAGTAGTTGGCCCAAAATTTTAACCCAAGATGTCAGTATTTCACGACCTGGGAATGAGACTCAACAATCGCCTACCTTTCAGAATCACCTTCACTAACTTCAAATAACCTGATCTTAATCAAGTCCTCGTGTTACCCAGACCTTAATATGTTTATTTCATTCATTTGCACTACTGATGCAAGTGTAACCCCTTTGAAAACTTATTTACATACATAATTCTGTGAAAAAAAGACACTATACAAATGTTATTTCATGTTACAATCCCTTGCTCCCTTCCAAATAGTTCACCATTTGCCCCATCTGGCTTGTATAAGCTACACATGTACTCATTGTCGCATCAAATCTTAGAACGCCAAGTTGAGGGTTGTTTATCCTCATGCAGAAAAAAGCACCTTTGGTATCAGTTCAGGAAAGAGAGCACACTGAAGGTGAAGGAGCTGCTAGCATCTATTCGACCTGCCATTGTCAGGTTAACGTCTATTTACAGGCTACAGTGTTAAACCACTTGTGCATCAAGTGTGACCCAGTAATAGCACATACTGTGCGTGATGAGAATCACTTGCTGTGATGAGCACGTTTAAGAAAAAATAGACTGCGCTGTCACTAACACAGTCCAGAGGACAGACAAGCTTTTGTTTTTAATTGGCGCTGAAAAACAGGTTTCACATATGATCGGAACGACTGTGAAGGCTTTTAGCTGATCAGGTGGAGACAGAGAATTCAAAGCGGACCGGTTGAATTCAGAACAAAGTGCTTGCGTGTCCCTCTCAGCGAGGTATCAGAATGCACACAGGGGTTTTCTATTGTTCATACATTAGCTAATGTCATTATCTTGTCTGTGAAGTCAAAAGGGCTGATCTCATGTTATAGGATTTGCAGCCACCTATACTGATCTCATTGGGTAAACATTTGGCACAGTGACAAAAGAACAGGATGAACATCCAAGTTCTGTAAGTAGTATCGATATACCAACGGCAACCTGACCCCTCTGAGTGGCTGGAATAGAACAGATGCAGATGTGGCCATTTTTACATTTCACTTTTGCACTGGAGTTTGTGAAGAACATTCAACATAGATATTTTTTTTTTTGTCATCTTAATTTCATGTCCAGTGAGATGTTTGCTAAAAATTTAAAAACTGTCATTTTAAACTCATACGCACTTAGATATCGGAGGGAACCCTTGTAGGGGGGTTGTCTTCAAAAGGGGTGTTGCCAAATGGGTGTGGACGCTGGCAGACACAGTGAATTAGCAGATGTTCGATGAAATGCTCTCCAACCCTTCAGCACTGTTATACTTGAGTTTGGCAAGATAGAACCACTGCTTAAGTTCATATTGATAGCTTCTCTCTTGGCCTGATGTCATCTTACAGCAGTGATCATGAGTACTCTACCACAGCCCAGCCTAGAGAGGTGACAATAGATTGCTTACAATCAATACAACCATTCCGAAGGCCATGATATGATTGTATTGACCTAGTGTATTGTATCCATATGAACAGTGACTTGTGTAGGATAAAGGTGAGGTGAATGTATACAGTAAACGTAAACTACATAGACGAAACAATTCTTTATCTTGCTTACTAAAGAGAGAAAAGTTGTGACAGTGTGTTAAAATGTGATCAAAACATAGACATGGCTTGAATATATTCTCTCAATAGCTAATGTCATTTCTCGACGTGGTATTTGGTGGCAATTTTGAGAATACTGGTTTTGTAATCAGAAAAGAATTGCAAACATTTAGGGAAATACTCTTATGCACTTGCTTTCCAAGAGTTTGATGAGAACATCAATACCGCTGTCATGTTTGTGTGTTAAGTATGGAGGGATTAGCCAAGCGTAACGACTTGGATAGGGGGAAACAGCTAGCCAAGCTCCCTTTAAATTTAAAAAGTTTGCTTAACAGCCCTCACAAAGTTCTGTGTAAAATCGTGTTTGTTTAACTCGCATGTAGACATGAATGTGAAAACAGAAATCTGTGTGTTTTGGAGGGAGAGACATGCGAATTTGGCTCGCTTGAAATTGCTTCTGTAGTATTGGCAGTTTAATTTCAGTTTGAACTTTTTCTGACAGAACCCGACAAGTTCTACATAGGAAGACCAATATGTTCCATTGTCTGCCTTGCTATAATGAGATTACATATTGTTTATTATATTCCAAAATCAGTTTGAACCTACATTCTAACAAAATCACTACTACAGTACCTGCTAGCTAAAACTAAGCCAAGTAACTCATACGTACTCATACTCATACATCGTTGCAGAATACCAGCAACGGGTGTACTGAACTTTTGTCTTACGCTCACAGTTTGATTTGGTTTAGACGCTAAAACTACTTGGTTAGGTTTAGGAAAACATTGTGGTTTGGCTTGAGATATCTATGTTGTTTCCTGTAACGTCAGTTACAAACATACCTAAATTATGCACGTAACTTCAGGTATGTTATGTATGTGACATAACTTCATTACATGAGTAAGTTAACAGCAACTCACTGTTGACTTCGGGTGACTCACTGGACACTAGTAGCGGTCGCCTGAATGAAAGACCTATGCTTGTTTACCTCAACCATCTATCCCCAACCTTGTTCCTTTAAGGACATTTAGATCTTTATGTTCCTTGTCCTCACTTCCTCCTTTGCAGCTGTAATTATTACTACGGCAACTAGAGTTTGCCGCCTAAGAAGAAGCATAAATATGGTTCATAATAAGATGCTTTCACAGTTGACCAATATGGTGTTTTTTCTGGTGGGGACGGCCTGGACATACTGTATTTAGTAGTCTTAACACTACGAATTGGCCACAACATATTATTACATCCACAACCTGCTAGGTTGATTATCATAATCAACTTACCAAGACAGATGTCAGAGAAAAAGAAACCTCTGCTAAAACTAAGCAGCTTAGTCAGGAAGCATGTGTTACTCTCCATTTGTAATATTTCAGATTCTTCCCCTTCTCATCTTCCAATACTGTGGGAAAGCAAGTAGTTGAGAATAGTTCCTTAAACTGGCCTTAAGATGCGTATCTTTCTTGGCAATCCTTAGATGGGCCCAGCTATTATGTTGATCTTTCCCCAGAGCGCCTTTTCAATTCATTAGTCCCATAATGCCCATTTGCCATATTTGTTAACATGCTGGGTCACCTGTCTCTGAGCTGTCCACATTGACTGGATCTGCCTTTTCATCGTTGAGAGCTACCTGCCATAATGACCCTGTAATAAAGTGTCATTATCTATCCACCCAGTCTAGTGTACCATGCACAAAGCCACTGGTGGAATCCAGGCCCCATCTAATTCATTTCTGCTGGGTGTAAATGTCAGCGTCCTTTTGTGAGGATTACGGACATTCCCACATTAGGGCCGGACTGATTGTTCTATATGGAACGGAGGGAGTGGAATAGAGCGTTTGATTTCAGATAATGTTGAACAAGACAAATGCCACCGGCCGGATGGGGCTTTTTGTCTAAACCTGGCTGCAGACTTGAATCTGAGACTATAACTGTGTCATGGAGAGCTTGAAGAGATGAGAATGACAGTGGTGTGGATTACTCAGTCCGTTATTACAATTTGTCAGGTTTTATGATGTCAGTGACGGCTGGGATTCATCTCCTCAACCTTTTATACTCCACCTCATTGTGCCATCCAAATCTGTTCAAGGTCCTAATTTGTCACTTTGTACATCACTCACTGGGGGGG
>OMLP01014665.1:10874-21062 GCA_900302685.1 Spondyliosoma cantharus
CCCTGTTAATCCGTCGATCATACAGCTGCTATTTCATCTGGAGTCATCAAACAAAGGTACGAGTCTGTAGCCACGCTAACCCTGGTTAGCATCGCCCAGGTTCCCTCCGCAAAAAGACACAAAACACAATTTTATGATACTTTGTCCTCACACACTTGAAATCAAACGTGTAGCAGTAAGAAGCTAATGTTAGCCTATAAACAGACGACATTGCGGTCACGTGGCTCAAACGTCACCACCACTAAGCGTCTTACTACACAATTACTATACACGTTTTCTATAAACTGACCAATGTACAAGTTGTAAAGTCAGAGTTAGAATAGTGTGTAACTAAAGTCGGCCTGTAAAGACGGACTAGTGAGTCGATGAGTCTCTGTTTAATGTCCCCGCCAACCTCTGTAGTCTCATTTAGAGCTTAATAATTAAATTGTGGGATATTTAATTCTGTATTTTAAGTCGTACGACCTGCAGAGCGTTGGGTACGACGTGTTAATGTCAACCGTTGCATGCGCTTTTATCTTATTTATCTATTTCTGTCCTAATGTTAGTTAGAGCTACTTATCTCAGAGACCCTGAACAAAGCTCAGGTAACAACTTCTAACCCTGAACTACACCTAATTCTTTTCATCAAGATCCATGTTTTATTTACTGAGAAATTAAAGAAAAGACGACTTCCTTGGTGGAGATAAAAAAGAGTCAGGGGATCACAAGTTATTTGCCTGACATCCGATGAATTGTCAATTAATTTCCGTGGGTAAGTGGCTTCGTTCCCTAACGATCACTAGAGGCTGCCCGAATGTAACGTCATTTTAAGTCGACACTGGCACACGGCCACGCCAACATACTGGTGCCCAGTAAAAACACAATCGTATGTTAAAGCAACATCTATATTGCTAATAGCGGTCGCAATTGTTGTTATTACTCCTCCTTGTTTCCAGGACAGCTTGACAACACTTGACAACAGCTTGACAACGGCGTGAATCCTGCCCTTGGCACTGATTGGCAAAATCATTAGTCCCCCTGCGGCACTCATTGGATCATCACGCTGCCAGATGATTCAGCCGACTCGGTGGTCCGGATCGTTTCGTGGCAATTCATCCAACAGGTGTCAAGACATTTCCCTAAAAACTACAACAGCCATCCTCATGGTGGTGCTGGATGAAAAGTCAGAAGATGACCAAAGTCATAAAGACTCATCCTCTGGGGAACATGAATGTCACAACTGAGGTGTACAGACGGGCTGACAGACCAATTGCCATTCACAGCTCCACAGCTAAAAAGGTACTTGAAGATATATATCGTCAGGCGTTCCACTTGAATATGTGACAAGACTAAACGAGTGAGACCTTGGGCCAATGCCCCGGTGGAGAACGGCGATAATGACCCAGGCTGAGAGGAAAGCAGATCTCTACAGATCAAGGTGGAGCTGACGTAATCCCAACGGACGTGGCGCACGGAGCAGCGTGAGAGACAGAACATGGCACGACATTAAACCCAGATCAAAGGGCCTGCTGTCTCCACCGCGCAGCAGGTGCCTTCTGGGTCCCCCCTCGCCATCAACAGGCGGCACGAGCGCGCCGCGCTTCCCGCCCTCTCGACAAAACTCAAAAGCGGCAGCCTCGGCGCTAACATCTCAAAGTCGCTGCAAAGTCAAAGTCAAGAGCCGGTGAGAGACGAACGGGAGGGAAGAAAACAAATCTTTTCTGAACGTCTTTGTAGTTCAAAAGACAGGAGTTGTCATTTTCTTTGAGCTCGCGCTTTCAAATGTTTGATGCCGCGAATGACCTAAACCTTGAAGAGAAGTGCGTCTGCTCTAAAAACGTATCTATCACGGCGCGATGGGAGGGAGCGGGGGCGTGCTGAGGCTAAGATGAAGGCACCGGTTGATGTGCTGAAAAGGGAGGGCTGTGGAAAAAAAAAAGTAGTAATGAGTGCACCTGGACTGGAAATTCAGAGCTGGGAGAACTGCTAAGAGGAGAGAAGAGAGGAGAAGTGTAGGTAAGGGCTAATTATAAAAATAAAGTGCCCCCATTATCCCGGTGCTGTACTGCCCTAGTGAACAAAGCTACAACAGATGGGGTGTCATGGGTAACTGTGCCAATGTGAGCCAAAGCCCTGGAGTGGATGGACGCTGGCAGGGCGCTAGCGGAGCGGCCCTGGCAAGGGGGAGGCACAGCTGCATATCTCGCCCTCAGACACATGTTGACAGTGTTTCTCCAGCCCTGCCTACACTAGTCAAGGTGAGACAGCATGACACGAGGGGGAGAGCGAGGGAGAGACAGGGGGGGAGAGAGCGCTCCTCTATGATGGATAGCGTTCTCCATCCACCTCTCCTCTCTCTCCCTCTTAGAAGGCTGGTGACTTTCCAGTGAGGCAATTATCATTGCGGAATGCATAATAGCCTAATTAATTACAGGTGTCAGCGCTGCCTTTGTTTCGGCGCGGAGGAACATCATGCCAAAGCCGCATCCGCTGAAAAAGAGCAGCCGCTGATGAACGAGCCTTGAACCGCGGCTGGAAGAGCGCAGGCTTGAAGGAGGGAACGGAGCGCTGTGGAAGACGGCTTGAAGTCTGCCAAACAATCCCTGCGTCTGTTAGCTAACGAAAGACGGATTGGAAACACATGGTGCAGAAATTAGGTCCATTATTTGCTTGATAAATCTGCCGTTGTCAGTGGCAGCGCTCGGAGGAAGATCTCAGGTAAGGCCCCTCGCGCGAGGACGGCTCTGTGGGTAATTTGGGTATTTTTTTCCGAGGAGCGGAGACCCTGCGCGGCGTCGGTGGCAGCGCTATCAACAATGGAACCGGCGTTTTCCCTGACAAACACGGCATGTCATTTGTCCTGTCAGATGCGCCGATTTCATTCATTGTAGTGCGAAAGCCGGAAAAAGGCAGACAATTGGCGGAGAGGGAGGGGGAAAGAAAAAAAGAAAAAAAAAAAAAAGACCTAACAGGACCTGCGAAGGAGTGAAGTGAATGATGGGGCGACTAGGGAGGAGAGACAGCGCCGAGATTCCTGTTATTCTCCTCCTCAGCTAAACACAAGCGTACACTGGTGCGGAACTTAATGGAACGTCACATTCGGTGTGTGTGCGCACGTGTGTGTGTGTGTGCACTGTACAGCGCGTGTGTCTTTCCACGGGGGGTCGTGGCGGTAGGCTGATAATCCCTCCACGCCCCCAGGCGGTGGGGCGCTCATTGTAGAGTACATTGAGTCTAATAGGAGCGGGCGCTGCAGTCGTATGCAGCTCTCCCTGCTCCCACTGTGAGGAGAGTTTTACATAATTAATGACTGTTGATGTTTCCCAGGTAGTCGCCCGGCAAATTCACTCCAGACTCGGCTGCCACCGCCGTCGGTTCCGCAGAGAATGAGCGACACCAGAACAGACAGCTTACATTACAGGCATAAATAAGGCAATTTTGTACAGTGTCTTCAGACATTACTGTGAGGGGGGTTCAGGGCCAATGATTCGACTTTGCTTCAGAGAAACGCTCAGAAAGAGCTTTTCTATGTCTCGGAGTCTACAGAGAATTTGCGCTTGATCCGAGTAAAACTGCCTCCTTTAGTGTTTTTATAATTCCGTATGCTGTTGGAGACGCGCAGCGAGCAGAGCGCTGCCTTTTCAAGATAACAGTCGACGGCTCCAGACGGATGAGCGTTCACGTCTGCACGAATCAGCCTAATCTGAATGTCGATCTCAATCCACGTGAGCCCGGTGGTCTCGGGGTTTGCATGCTCCAGACCGCTGGCAGTCTGGCGAGGCCTCGGGGCCCCTGCACATATTACTGGGAGGCAGTCCACATTTATACTGGAGCATGTTAAATTAAACATTTAGACACGACACCAAGGGAAGGCTATTTTTTACTGCTCTCGGCCCACTAGTCATTATTAATTTGTAATAACCTTTAAGGCTTTTTGATGTCATACATATTTTACAGAGAGATATCACTCCCAGCCAGACTGGAGAGGGCCTGTCGATGACAGATCACCAGAGTGCCACCGAAATGTGCCTTCGCCTTGCTATAATTAGGACCAGGTGAAGGTTAAGAGTGATCTCTGGACCGCGCGGGCATGCATTCGTCTGTACGCCACCTTCGCACGCTAATGCATCAGCGCGATGGCGCGTCAACACCGAAAGATTAAAAAAGTAAAGAAGAAGGGAGCGAGCCAGGATTTTATCCCGCAAAGAAAAAAAAAAACAGTGCACGACGTCTTTCTGGCAGTGGCCCTGACCATCATTTCAAAACCTTTTTAGGTATTTATGAACGCCCAGTGTAAAGGAGTTCATTTCAGTTGCATAAATCAGCCGAGTGGTTGAACACTGGGGGGGTTGAGGGGACACATTAACACTCCACTCTCTGTCTCCTTCATATTCCTCTGCTAGAGGGCTGGCCGAGGCCCATCTTGCTCCCGCTCTGCTGGGAGGTCCTCCATGCCCGCTGGATGCCAGCCTAAAGCTCGTGTACGCCGGTGCCAACACGCCACTAAAAGCTGTAAAACAAATGAGCTCTGTTTGGTTAATGTACGCTGATTGACCTCTGCTGCCAGGCATTTGATGTCATGATTGTAATGACCAGCTTTCCCGCCTGATCACTCATATACAATGTGACAGGCGCGAGGTGGCATTTCAGTTTGACTGAATGAGGGCTAATCAGATAAGATGCCTATGACAAGCGAGGAGCCGATGTCGTTTTCAGACGCGTCTACCGAGAAGATTAGCGAGAATCCAGAATGTGTTTGCTTTAAAGTTGCGTAGTTTTGGTTGTGAGGCGTCGGCTCCGGAGATTTTTTTCCACTTTTCCTCCAAATAGTTGGTGTTATTTATGTATTTAACAATTCAGCGGTTGTGCAGGTGTTTTAAACTTTCTTTGGTGTCGAAACCTTTTCATCGCGCGGAGCTGTGAGCAGTTTAGTCACAGGCGACGACGTTTCAGAGGCTTTAAAGGGGCACGATGTAGTTTGGGAGAAACATAGTATTAATAATATTAATGAGCTAATAATACAAACTCAGAAATATTAGATAAAAGTGAATAAACAAGCTGTTCTCAGAGGAAAATTAGGTCGCCAGAACTCTGTTTGAAGCTAGAGAAGGTGGCAGGGTCCGCCACATATAAACAAAGTGCACCTTTAAGAAGTAAAACTTTACAGCAAATATCAAAAGTTTTTGGTTATTCAGAATCTCTTTGGAGGTTTAAATGGAAGTAAACACATTGAGATTAAAATGTTGATCAGATTTCATTCGAAGCGTTCGGTTCGAGGCCCAGTACACCAACACGCTCCTCCTCAGCTCTCCTGGAGACACATTTGTTATTTATGTATCATTCACACGTTTGCTTTTTGGATTTTGTGCCACTAACTGAATTTTTATTGCATATGTGAGTAGAGGAAAAGCATCTCTTGACCCCCCTGTGGTCCCGAGCCACAGAGAGCATCACGCATGAACTCACAGGAGAAAGTACCTACGGTTCAAAACGTTGACATGGAGGATTGATCCTGACTGACGGGGACATTGTTCCTGGAAAGACCGGCTGTTTCTGAACTTCTAAAATGATGTTTTCACTGATTTCAAAAGCAATCCAGGCTCTCCAAAAAGCAAAATATCAGGAGACGAGGAAGCAAAACACCGAATCGTTAAAAGGGTAATAATTGAAAAAGCATGTTTTGAGGTTTTACAAGCATTTTGGGGTTTTTATATGATATTATATTATACATATTGGTGTCTGTTTTGTATTTTGTAAGCATGGAAAGCTTTGGCGTCTTCTCATCTCTTGTCGTTCCCTCGCTTCATTAACTCGAATTTGTCTCACCTGGTGTGTCATTAACTGGGTCATGCGTGACTCCCATTGGCCGCACGCTGCTGTTTGTTTGGAGCCCTGATGGTCAAAACACGTTTTAATTATTGCCCCTTTAATAATTCAGCCCCTACGATAAAGCCTTTTTTAGTATTTCCTTCCTCGTCCCCTGATATTTTCCCTTTTTAGGATCGCTGTGCTGCCTTTGAAATCACCTCTGTCTCGTTTTCCAGGAGCGCCTGACAACAACTTTATCCGCCACCAGTCATGTTCCCGTCTCTCCTCTTTCTTTTCTCTTACATTTTTTTTTTTTGTTTCGCGGGTTTCATTCTTTTCGTTACATCATTGTGAAGCAGACGTTCAGGAGCACTAAATCAATCCTGAGCAGCCTCAGAAACAACTCTTCAGCAAGCTTTATATATAGGGCCTGACTTTAGTGGTTATCTATTGGATGCTGAGCGTTACATAACGCTCCATATGCTCAGAGTGTAGGACAATTCCATACGGGTTATAAATAAAGAAACCTGACGCACGGCTGCAGCCACTGTGATTTGGGCAAGTTCTCACATGGGATGTCATAGTTCTGCAGTGCTAGCCCCACTGCTATTTCAGGCTCTGCCTCATTAGAACATCCGCCGTGAGTGAACAAGAAGGAAAAAAATAAAAAAAATATATAACAGACTGTACAAAAGACATTTCATTAGGGAAGAGAGAGCACGATGAGAGCGCTCACCCTTCGTGCGCTAAAATCTCCCGCGCATCCCGCTTTCACTTCACTTTCACTCGGGACCGATGCGGTGTGAAGTGCAGCCGGCGAAAGTGCTGAGATCTGTGTCACATGATCCAACATGGAGGAGGAAGAGGAGGAGGTCCGCATGGCCCCTTTCGCTGACAGGGGGGGCACAAACACGCAACCTGCCACACGATGACTGCAATTACCCCCACATCCACTGCCTCCAGCCGGGGAGGAAGTGTGTGTGGAAGTGTGAGGGACGGGACATGAGATTATGCATGTAAGTGTGAGTTCTGGCATGAGAGAGGAGGGATGGGAGTGGGTAAACTACACAATATTGCGTGACTGCCTGTACCTGCCTGAGTGTGTGTGATTGTGTGTGTCAGAGTGTGTGTGTTGTGTGCCTGTGGAGGCCCTCTCACACCACAGCGGCTGGCTAATTTAGTTAGGGAATAGCTGGCTGTCCTTCAGGTGAATGGACAGAGATTGGTCTCGATATGAGATGTAATAAAACAAGCCCATCACCGGATCTCAACCGCACCTTCGGCTGTCCTTCACATGTCTCGCCAGAAGAAGACACACACCCACACACACACACACACACACACACACACAAACCCTATATGCCATTTTGAAGAACACCGTGAAACAAACTCGCCTTCTCGGTTATTTTAAATTGCCTGCTTTCCCTATTTATTTACATTCATTACCGGTGCCACTGATACAATTAAAATGTTCACACGCGCACACTTTACATCTCAGTTGTCTCAAATACATTAAAATAATGCTAATCCTCTCACAGCAACACACTGTGGTGGAAGAAGAACTGAGCAACTTCACCTTAAAGAAACTACTTTTCTGCTGGGAAGACGGCGTTTGCATAAAACTGGGCTGTCTGTGTGGTACACGTATTTTTTAAATCAGTGACTCGTGACTAGAGACGACAGAGATAAAGGGGCCGGCGGTATTCCCCTTTTGTTTTGAAGCTAAACAACCGGAATGCACTGCGTCGCACTTCCAAACTTTGTATGGTGGTGAACGGAGAGACAAATATAATCTTTGATCCTGTTCTCCAAAGTCTCAGTTTGTCATCAAACTAATGAAATATCAGACTGTGAAAATACGTCTTTACAAAGACGACACAGTAACTTAAACATTGTAGAGCTGCTCCTGTATGTTACCTACATATATATATTATATATCACCATACCTGCAGTTGTCAATATGAGCAGATTTATTGTGATTTTCATCTTTTCTTAGTAGCTTTTCTGAGCCCAGTTGGCTCCATGTTGGTGTTGGTGACGTGTGTTGACCCTTTGAACCAAAAACTAGATGATATTTTATTCTGATTACGACAAAATTTAGACTTTATTGACTTGGAAAATTATCATTAGCATCATATGTGTAGTTTATGGCACCATTCAAGCAGGATGGTAAAATTATTTGCCTCACTTTATTCACTATCATACAAAGTTTCTCTGAAATAAGGTCAGTCAGTTGGTCAAACAGTTTGGTGGCCGTCTGGTAATAAACAGTGTTGTAAGTGTGTAGTGACAGAATCAGCACCGCCGGGTTTGGACAGTCCTCTAACACTTTCTGATATACTCCAACGTCAGATTGAGATACTCAACCGTCACAGCTTGAAGTCACAAATGCTCTTAAAGTTATAAAACATTTTAAGTGTTCATTGTCTGCTGGTTCACTGAAAAGTGTCACAGGATCAATCTGAGACGTTCGAGGCGAAAACTGAGGAAAAACAAAGTTCTGCTGCAAAAATCCTATTCATGTTTTGAGACTTTTTCTATAATTTTGCTTTTGCTTCGAATGCTAATTTTACCTCTGAATATTTATTCAAATGAAACCGTCTGAGAAATTTAGATGCAGGAAACGACTCTCGTGTGGAAACACATCTGTGACAAGAAGCCCCGACTGGACCCCGGACTGATTTCATCTTCTCTAATTTATTGTGTTTTAGAAGCTCGTCATGTGTTTTTGTTTACAATCTAATATGAAATGTGGCTTGTAGTGAAGTACTATATTTCCCTTTGTGGTACAAAGCGGCAGAATATATCCTCCGTGTCTCCTGTATGGTGCGAAACATTGCCTCTCTGTGAGGGCTGAAGCCCGGCTGAGTCCACCTGTCCTCAAGTTTGGCTGCAGCTGACTCCGGCTACATCCTGCCAGCTGCTAGCATCCACGGCCCGGTGACCAGCAGCTTCTCCCCTCCCCCTCTTTTGACCGTCCCCGACAGCCCCCACTCCAGGACTGGAGGGGGGGGGGCCCTTCACTCGAGAAGAAGAGCTGGAGCTCTCCCACTAAATCCACTGAGACCCAATTACAGGGACAGCAGGAGAAATCACGAGGAGATGCAAAGTTACTTTGCTTTAATTGAGGATGTGTTTAACACTCTCCTCAGGCCACCATGGCCACTTTATGTCTGGGATGAAACAGAGAGCCCTGCTGTGGGACTTTAAAACATATATCTGTTTGTGACAAAGGCAAAGAACACTCGTGTCTGTGGGCTTAGATATTTAAGGGGCGGCCGGGTGTGATTTAGGACGTCGTATTTCCAGAGTAAAATAAGAATAAAACAAGCAGATCTCTTTAAAAGTGCAAAAAAAAAACACATTTGATTTGTGGCGAAGAAGCAACACTTTAATTTGCGGTGTGCGTTCGAAGAGTCGCCTCCCCTCCCTGGTTTAGAGAGCAACTTCACTTGCAGCTGCTTGTTTTAATAGAGCCACATGTTAATTAGTATTGTAGTTAATCCCATATTAGAGAGACCCAAACTGTCAGGTCATATTATAAACAATCGGTCCTAATGTTCGTGCATGTGACATTTGGAGCTGCTATCTCTTCTAGCAAAATGTTCCCAAGGTACTAATTGGCCTACTTTACGCTGTCTTTCTTTGAATTGCCACTTTCTTTATCATTTAGGATATTAGCCTTGACAAGCATCATCCCGTGTACCATAGGCCGACTAAGAGCGGAGACGAGCTGCATCTGTGGGTTTTTGTTTTTTTGTTTTTTTTGCAGAGGGACAGCAAAAAATGGGGAATAAATGATTTACACAAGAACGTAATACTGCAAGATCTACCTTCATGGGATATTAAATACAATTTGAAAAGAAAGAATAAAAGTTCAAACACTTAGCCAGCAGCAAAGTGAGTGTAACTTTTTCTCCGCTTGCATTATTTAAGATAGGCTCCATCATTTTATCAATCTATCGATCTCTCGCCAGAAAGATGAAAATGGGAAAATAATGAGGCCGATGAACGCTGTGTAAAGAACATCAATGTGCAAAATTTAATTATCTGTGGTGGAAAAGAGAAGGAAAAATGTGTCGGCTGTTTTCTAAAACAAAAAAAAAAAAAGTGAGAAAAAAAAAAAAAAAGGAGCAGTTAATATTTTTCCCTCTCTGCATATTTTAATTACCAGATCAATCATAACTACGTACTGCAGTACTGCAGAGAAAAGAAAATTGCAAGTCTAAATGAAAAACAATAGATTTGCTTTAAAGTCTTCGCTCTTTTGAAGTCTAAATTAAAATTTCAGGTGCCTTTACAAGAGCCTTCTTCAGAAAGTTATGATATTTAATTAGCGTGTTTAGATTTCGCTGAAATTAAACTTCACAGCCGAGCATCATGTGAAATGAAGACTGG
>OMLP01014674.1:0-17647 GCA_900302685.1 Spondyliosoma cantharus
ATGTGCCCTGCAACCGTTCCAGTTCCTTTTCCTTGTCAATTCTATTCACATTCAGTAGGCATAATTCATCTCAACTCAAACTGGTTACAATTGGTTGATGGTTGCAGTTGTTGACGAGGAGTTTTTAAGTCATTGTTTTCTTAATAATGAAGATTTCTTAGTAGGAAGATTCCAGACATCTTCATATATCTTGTTTTATCCAACCAGCAGTTCAAAGGCTTCAGAGTCCTACCATAGAGGAGTAAGAGAACAAGAACATTTTCACTTTTGAGAATCTGGAACCAATCAATTTTGTATTTTTATATTCTGTTGCTCACTGCAGCTCTCGTTGGAAGTGGAAGTCCAAAAATGAGGGTACTACTGCAGTGAACCTTTTTTAAAAAGCACATTTAGTCTGACCACATTACATTCATGAATAAAAAGAAAAGTGAGGGACTGACCAACAAACATCATCAGGATCCAGACCAAGTGAATCGCCAGGTTCCTCTCTTTGGCATAAGGGTGCAGAAGGTAAAGCATGACGGGAGATATGATGAAGAAAAAAAAGCTGCTCATCTGCAGAGAAAATATCAATCAATCAACAAAACAGTCAATGAATCACCCAGTCAAACCTCCCGTTTGTCTTTGAGCTCTGACATTTATTTCTTATCCAAAAACAAAAACCATTCCTTATTCTGCTTGTTTCCTGAATCAAATAACGACATAAATGCAACAGAACTCACGGTGTTGAAGTACTCCACCACATGTTCAGAGTGTCTGTAGTTGTCTTCACACCAGTCGATTTCTGAACTCTCATATGATAAAGCTCCTGCCAACCTTTCATTGGAGAAAACACCTGTCAGACAAAACAGAGAGGGAAAAGTCACATCAAGAGCACACCTGCAGCTTTCTCTATCAGGTGTTCCCCCAGCAGCTAAAATACCAGTATATGTAGGAGGCTGAGCAGATCATTTGTATAGATGGTTTATGCAAACCAGTTTCCACTCCCTGCTGAGTTGTATTTAAATGTGTACTCAAACATGGCTTTGCACCCTTTCTCAGATAGTAAAGTAAACGTCTGTATGCAACACTTTGGCATAATCTGTTTTAATCCAGCGTTTGATTAAAGAACAACCTCCATGAACTAAAACTAACGACAGTGTGAATACTTCATTTCCCATAATGCAACTCTGGCCCAAATAACCCTGATGATGTTATTTCAAAAGCTCCCTCCAAGGACACAGAAGACACGACAATACCATATTCATACAAATAACAGTACTCGAGTAAAAATCTTACAGTATCTGATATCAAATGTTATAATGTAAATTAAACATATATTTACATGTATTTATAAACTGTATACTATTGGTCGAATGATCATTTGCCTAGCTGATTATTGGATCCGATAATAATCCTTTTTCTGATTATCAGAATCAGTGTGTTTGTTATTCAATAAAATAATGTGTTACTTTTGCTCTGATGCAGCATCCTTTCTCTGTTAGTGGTCCACTAACATGAGAGTGATTTCATTAGTAATAGCCAGTCAGCACTGAATAATTTGAATTAGTTTGCTTAAGTTATCAATTAACTGAAGTGGAGTGAAAATATTAAGTAGCAGAAAATGGAAATGCTGAAGCAAATTACCTCCAAATTGTACATAACTTGGGGTGGCTGGACGTAGCCTCCCTGATGGCTGGAGCTGCCTTCTCTCTCACACCTGCAGCACATTTGATCATAAGCACCAGCTCAAATACTCTGGTCTTCTCTCTATTCACTGCCAGATTATCTTGTCTGTGTCACATGGCCTCTCAGAAAGCGCTACTACTTGTGATTCTAGTCTCTTGTGCCATTGTGTTTGCTATCTCGCTAACCTTGTTTCTCCTCAACCTCTCCAGTGATCGATCTCTTTTCAAATTCCAGCTCCATTGCCCCTCAGCCTCCAGCACCTCTGCGACCTGCCTACACTCCACTGTGGATCCGCCGTGTTACACGCTCAGAGCCTCCAGCAAAGCTTCTGCCAAAGCCACTGTGAGCCTCCGCCACTACATCCGCTGAGCCACCTGCTGTACCACCTGCCTGAGCCTGAGCCATTTTCACTGCACTCTACCACAGCATTTAAAATAAATTCCTTTAACCTTCTCCCTGTCTCGGTGTCCGCTTTTAGGTCCCACAACCAACCTAGTACGAACCATTACAAATTGTAGTTAAGTTACATTCCATCACTGGTTATTCCCAACTTTGAACTGAAGATATTTTGGGATTTTTCCTGTAAAAGTATATTGGATCTAATATTGTCCAAAAGTCCAATTTCCTGGATTACTAATAACTGGTATCGGTATCAGCCATGAAAAAAACATATCGGTCAACCCCTAGTATCTACATTCATGTAAAAATATATGTACTGTATAGATTACTTTTACTTGTACTCTTAAATGTAATATCAGAGTACTATTCATATATCAGTAACTTTCACTATTACCAATGTAATATTTCAACATGATATCTTTACTTTTACTCAAGTATGACTTGTAGGTACTTTTTACAACAGTGGATAATGGAGTATAAATACAGTTTAAGTGACTGCTGGGCTGTGATTATTATTATAGGATTACTGTGTTGATACATGACATACTGTATGTGAAACTCTCTACTGATCAGCACATGTGCACTCTCAGTCACTGTCAGGACGAACAACAGGAATATTCTAGTGACTTCACGCTGAAGGTGTGACAGTTCCACAACTTTTCATAAGGACCATGAAAGTCTGATCAACTCTATGACATTACTAGATGAAAATGTAACTATGGTCCAAGTATCATGATGGCTCTTACCTCCCATGTTGCTGCTGTCCCAGCCTCCAGTCCGTCAGTGCCGCTTTACTCCAGGTGAGACGACAACAGGTGGATTTTTTTTCGGGGCGGAGCAGAGAAATGCTCCCGATCCTGTTGCACGAGACTGTTACGTCACTGATGAGCACGCTGAACGGGTTCACGTCTCCAGGCCAAAGTCACCAAGGAAACAATGGACTCATTTTTTTTCTGATGGCCAATACAAACAAACTCGATCACCAGCACCACACACAATCTGTTGGAGTGTTTTGTGTATTGTAGCACCTTTTTATTTCAATATCACGAACATATATTCAAATAATATGGTGGCACAAACAGATGCCCAAGTGGATGCTGAACTGATCTGCTGTAATCTCAGGTGTCCACTAGAGAGCAGGATTAGCGATCCGTCTGCCTGATATCTGGCCCACATCTGCCTCCGCTCCGTCAGGCCAACACCGCCGATTCAAATTTCAAAATAAAAGCACACACGCTTTCGGTGGGCAGAAGGACAGGGAGACTATTAAGTGGTGGTGTGTGTAAGGTGTTAATTTAATTTTATCAAAAACCACACGTGTCATAGATGCAGTGGTATCTTAACAAGGTATCTTAGAATATTTCTTTCACTGAAGATCTTTCAATTCTGATTAAAATGTTTTCCTCAAAAATGGAAAACACTTTGTACCTTTGTGCACCTTTTAAGTGTCTGATATAACATCTACTTCAGTAGCAAAAGTACAAGTCAAGTATATTATTTGTATACTTATATTTGAGTCAGTTTTTTTTTTATGCAAATGCCATTCAAATTAATTTGAAAATGCACTGCTTTCCAAGAAAATAAACTAGTTTGTGCTTTACTTTGACTGATGCAACCTGCAAAGTAACTAGTAACTAAAGTAGTAAAATAATGAATGTAGTGGAGTATAAGTACAATATTTGACTCCAACATGTAAAAAAGAAAAAAAAAGTAAAGTAGCAGAAAAGGGAACTTGGCTGTAGTAAAGTACAGTACTTGAGTAAAAAGTAGAAAAATGGATCACTGAAGTAAAGAACTACGTACAGTATTTGAGTAAACATACTAAGTGACTTTCCTTTAATCAACTTGGAACACTGTTGGTAGTACGTGAAATGTGTGTTTTACTTTACATGTGAATCTTCATCTGAGAAGTATAGAATAGTGTAAATACTTGAGTAAAGTTAAATTACCTCACTACTACCATTTTTTTTCTCTTTTGTGTTTCCTTAATAAAGTTTGTTTACCATGTAAACATTTTAACTTATAAATTGTTTTAAAAAGGATGAAAAACTCAATTCAGAGTGTTAACGCTCTTTATTTTTCTCCTCTTATTCATATACAAAAACAGATATTGATTGACCGTGAAGGAAGTAAATTATTTTACAAAATCAACCACAAATTTAAAGGCAGAAATAAACATTTCTAAACATTTTTTAAAAAGAATAAGTCACTTCTTCTTGTTTGTTATTCAGAAATGTTTCATAACTTACTGATGACACAAATCAGTGCAAAAGTCCATGAAAATATGAAAATATATTCTTTCTTTTAATATTTAAGAAACTGCCATTAATCGTTTTAGTAACAATCCATGAATTAGACATAATCTTTTTAAAAGTTAGATTAAGTATTGTCTCTGTGAACAGTTTTGATTCATCTGAAGCAGGTTTGTTACAGTGCAAACGTAACATTCAAGTTCACAACTTATCTATTACTTGATTTCATGCTGTGGTTTTAATCAGGAATACTGAACAGTATTGGACGTTGCTCTGGAGAAAAGCTTCAGGCAAATATAAACATTGTAGACAACAGAAAGCGATGCATTATTCTCAGTCACTTTTCCTTAAAGGCTGTAACTTTAGCTGTGAGTAATTTTCAGTGCAGTAACAGTTTAAAGAACGGTGTTGTGAGGGTCAAAGATCTTGATGCTGTGTCACTGAGAACAGGATAAAACCCAAGCTCTCTGCAGTGGATCTGTGTTTTATCAATGATGACCAGAACAGTGTGATGTCTCCTGTGATCTGCGTGTACGGCACTGTGTCAACAACTTATAGGTGGCTCAAATGTCAGCTAGGTCCAACCTTAAACAGCCCTTTTTCCATTATGAAAGAAGATCTACTGTGCAGCCATGAAACCATTAACAGGCAGAATGTGCCGCTTTTAACAAAATACACATATTTCTCCAGCAGGACTGATTGAGCCCTGTTCAAATCTTTTCCACATAGTTCCCAGGGAAGAGACCTTCCCTGCCTCGAATCCTGCCTGTCCACCAGCCTGAGGGATCTGCACAGAAAATAAAGAGAAAAATCAATAACCACGGCAGGACATTTCAAATCAGTTTAGAGCTTCTGTTTAGTTATTTTTCATCACTGTACATCTCACTTTCGTTTTAATCCACTCACCTTCTTTGACAAGGTCGAACACGTCATTGACCTCAAAGCTGATCTCGTCTGTGTCCTGGCCCATGTACTGATATATGGCTCGACAGCGAGGCCCCTGGGGTCGAGGCTGTGGTTTAGGAGCAGGAGGAGGTCGATGACTGATGCTCCTTTTCCTCTGCTTCCTGTGACAAGGGGACATAATTGACAAAAGGATTAAAGGAACTGCTGATGACAGGAACATGTGAAGTTTCTTTTAAGATAAAAGGCCAGACACAGTAAAGTTTTTAGTTTTGCATATCTTCATTTGAGAACGATATTTCAGGCTTTAACTTGTTGGTTTCGTTTAAAAAAAAGTACAGAGTGAAACCAGAACTTCGGGCTACGCTCCAGGTATATAAAAACTTAATTCAAAGTTGTGCTATGATGACACAGATTATCATAAACCAAACCTTACTAAACACAGATGGAGTGGCCCACTCCATAAATCCTGATAAGACCAGCATTAATTTGTTTCTGAGATAAGAGATCTTATTGAACCTCAAGAACTTCGGGAATTCAACATCATCAGTTCAATGAAATTTGCATTAAGAGACCTCATAATAAACCCGCTAAAATTCGGCATTTGACTTTTTCTCATTGCCAGGAAACAACTTTTTCCTACGTGTATCACATTCATCGTCACAAATGCGCCGGGACAGCAGAAAATATTGGGGAGCAGCAGCTAGGACTACATCCAGAAGATGTTACAACTTGTTTATTATACAGTCTAAACCAATAAAACTCTGAACTGGACAAATCAATTTTTTTTTCCAATATCAAAATCATCAGATAGTTGTGAAATGACCAGCCTCTGGACTATTTCTTTAATCTTTATAGAACTCCTACTGTCACCTTTACTATGCAGAAAATTAGTGCAACACGAAAAATGCCTTCGAGCAGAGATTATCTGAAAGTGTGAGTGTGGCCTTTCTGAACAGCTAAGAAATATTTTGCATTCGGTTGTGTTCAGAGGAAAATTCCTACAAACCAGTTTGTTTTAGGACATGGCATTGATAGAAAGTAGTTGAACAGCAGGCGGCCTAATCTCAGCTCTCTATAAACAGGTCCATCTTCTCATTCATTCATTCGTTTGGGCTTGGCAAGCGTTGAACCTCACCTTGACAAGCCTTAACGACTCATGTATGCACTGATTTATAATGACTAATCAGCCCCCCAAGACACAGGCTGTGATCATCCCGCCCATCCCTTTTAATCAGGTCTCACAACGGGATCTCTCTTACCCTGACATGCCCTGGTCGGGAACATTAAGAAAGTCCAGGTTCCCCTGGTTGTACTGGTTTTGTGCTGGGACTCTGGGGGCTTTCTGGGAGCCCAATTTTGGCAGGGCTGTGCTGGGTGGCCTGCCGTATTTGTTCGGGGCAGAATATGCGTTTTCTGACTGTTGTTGGGGAGGGGCTCTGGAAAACTTGGCTGCTCCATTTTGGTGTGCTGAGAAGAGAGGAGGTGGAAAAAAGGTAAAGATAAAACGTGAACAAGATCTAGACTTCTGCACAGCTGCTGCTGAATGAAAACCTTGCCAAAATACTATTCAGGAAATAGCTTAAATCCAGTTTTAAATAATAAAGTTGGTTCTGACTGGTAGTGGTGAAAGAAGCATTCCCATATTTAACTAAAAGCAGCTAAACTTGTTGTTGATTGTGGCGACCCCTGTGGACAAGAGTTTCATTAGCACCACTGCCTCCTGAAAAATAAAAGTTGAGTGAACAGTAAAATATTTGTGTTATATATAACAGAAATATACTAAACGTACAATAAAAACAAAATATTTAAATTGTGACTTTACCTCTACCTGCATAATTATTTCTCCCTCCACCACGTGACTGTGGAGCGCTCTTCCTGGATGGCTCTGAGAAAAAATACATATGCTTAGCTACAGAAACATTAATCTAAACAAGAATCTATGTACAGTAAAGAAACATTTTACATCTTTGTAATTTGTGTGTGAAGTTTTGCCCTGCTCCTTTTTACTTCAACACTGTGCTGTGTCATTATGTTTTAACTCACTGGAGCTTTTGGGTAGACCATCCCCTACAGTGATGGTGAGGGTCTTCCCTGCAGGTTTGAGCTGGGCCATGTCTCCTTGGCCCCTCTGAAACGTCACAATCCTGGAGCCCCCTCCACCCCAGCCCTCCTTCTTCACTCTGAACTCTAGCCTGAGTTGTAAGAAAGTGTGTTAGTGATTTGATGTAAGATTAGGTGTAACTGCAGCTGAGTGTCTGAGTGTGCAGGTTCCTCTACCTGTCAGTGAAGGAGATTGTCAGTTTTCTCTTGTTCACTTCCTCGTAGCGTTTTGAGAGCAGGCTGAGGAACTCGGTCTTGAAGTTAGACTCCAGCAGACTGTCGTACTGGGTCTCGTGTAGAATGAAGAAATCATCCTGTCTTGTACTGAAGGAAAACAAAAACAGACCATTAAGATAAAAAGAAAACTAGAAAAATGTACATCTTTGAAAGAAAATATCTGCCAATGCTGAAACAATTTCACTGTCTTAACACATTGAGCTTTTTGTGGCTTTTTAAATGTTTTTTACATAGCGGTGAAAGTTAAAGTTAGAGGTATTAGAGCTTTGAGAAAGTTTAACCTGCAGTTAAAATGCTGAAAAGAGTTTAGCACGAGGTGTAACGAGCGCTGTTTATCAACTGAAATGTCAAGTAGTTCTCAGTAGGGCTGTCGCATTTTCTTAAAAATCGTTTAAGTTCGAAATGTACGGTTCATTCGTGCATTAGGAAGTTTGCCTTGTGATCCAGCAGAGAGTGCTCTAAAACTTCACTATCAGCTTGACATATTACCCTATAGAGTGCTGTATTACTGTATTTGGTGTTACTAAAACCCGGAAATCGGTTAGCATTTTTATACAAATGGTTCCCTCGACTCAAATCTAGGCCATTTTCTAAAATTGGTTTACAGTCAAATGTCTGAAATAAGATCTGTGGTTACCACAGGCTTAAAGTATTCACACGTTTTGTTCTAAGGCATAAAGTACTCCATTAAATGTCCCACAATTTAATTATAAGGCACTTGCAAGTGGCTAAATGAGACTACAGAAGTTGTCATGGACATTAAATAACATCATACTGAACACTGAGACTCATCTACTCACAAGTCCCTCTTTATAGGTTAATTTTAGTTACAAACTATTCTAAGTCTAGCTTTACAATTTGTAGGTTGATCAATTTACAGAACACGTGTATAAAACTTGTGGATTAAGTCCTTTAGTGGTGGTGGCGTTAAGTCCTGTGACAATAGTGAAGTCTGCTTATAGACTACCATTAGCTTTTTGTTTCTAGCAATTTAATTTATGCTTTGAAAAAAGTAGTGTTAATCTGTGAAGATTATCTTGATTATCATAAACTTGTGTTTTTCACAGACCTTACTTTCGGCGATATACCAAAATTTGATTCAGGAACCCTATAGGCTTTGTAGAGGGACACAGGCCGATGCTAACTTCTTGGTTAGCCTACAAAAATATGTCGTCCCTTCACCACTGTAGTGATAGCCCTAGTTCTCAGCAATAAAAAGCAGAAAGAATTCTGCGAATTTTAAGTTCTGCTGTATTTACTATTATTGTGTCAGTGGCTTCTCATATAGTGGTGACAAAACATCACAGCAGTGTACTAGTTCTTGTATTTTCCACCACAACCACAAATGTCACCATCACCCTGTGTAGTAGCATATCTCTTGTAAGACCTACCTGAGAGAGACACTACTGATGCTTCCAAACTCCAGTTTTCGTTTGAGCACCTCCTTTATCTGTCCTTTCTCAGGTCCTTTCTTCACCTTTTCGCGACCAATCAGATAGATGCCCTTAGGGGTCAAGATCATATCTCTCTTGATGGACTGGGTTGTGAGAGAAAAAGCAGAAGTGAGAACTGTGAGCAAGGCCAGAAAGGAGAACAAGAGTGGGTGGCTGTGGGGATGAGGTAATAAGTCTCGAACAACAGTAAGGTTCCTGTTGGTCAAATTTATTAAAACTGGGGATAACTGTTAAATAAAGCCTCACCTTGAACCTGCGATCAAACTTGTTGACAGAATCCGCAAAGTCAATGCGCTCCCTCTTGGACAGAAACTGTCGCAGTTCAGGCCTCTGCTCCAGGCCAAGGTAGTCTCCGACGAAGTTTCTGTTGATGCTGTTCTTCCTCCGCTCCTTGGAATTGTACAGGATGTCTGAGGCTGTGTCGCAAGAAGAACATTTAGAATCACAGGACCAAACATGCACTTTAGCAGGAACAATAGTTTTGTCCTTGGAACTCACCCTCTTCTCTCATCTGTTCATATTTCTTCCTGGCAATGAACCTTCTCCAGGATTTCTGAATGATCCTGGCAAAAGTGTCAAACTTCCTTTCCCTCATCTCCTCAAGCAGGAAAAGCTATGGAGGAACCAGCAATTAGAACATTTCTTTGTAATATGAAGTGTTGCACACAGAAACATAAAGGTACATTGTTTGAATTGTTTCAGATTATAATACATGCAGATCAATAACAGGGAGAGGAAGACGTTTTCAGACCACTACCACGTCAGCCACTTGGTGGTAGTGTACAACACTGACATATCATTACACATTTAGGTTAATATGGTGAACTTGTTAGCAAAAAGATGCTTATTTACACATTCAGTATTTACGGAGAAACATTATCATTTATTTGGAGTCCTGTTTGGTGCTACTTCCAATATCCACTCCATTCAAATGTCTCACTATGTTCACCAGCTCAGCAGGTAGTATACAGTTGGGTTGTAGAGCTTTTTTAGCTCAAAGCAGAAAAGCGGCCACATTTGATTTTATATTATTTTATATAGAGTAGCATTCTACTGTTCTTGAGGTGAAGCCAATTCTAACTACATTATATTCTGCTAAGTAGTTTTCTTCAATTAGCAAAAGTAGTTTTATCTGAAGCAATACATCCTGTTTTCAAAGCTCCTCATATGTTGTAATTGTAGCTGACGTGGCCGGGGAAGGGGAAGTCTTGGACTCGCTGCTGAAACTGCTGCCCCCGCGGTTGACAATGGATGGATGGATGGATAGATATGTTATAATTTGTAAAGTAACTAGTAACTACAACTATAAATGTATTGGAGTTAAAAATACAATATTTCCCCGTGAACTGTAGTGAAGAGGAAGAATAAGGAAATATGATATGGAAATACTCAAGTGAAGCATAAGTCACTCAAGCTTGCACTAAAGAACAATACCTAAAGCTGCTATAAGAGATATATTGTTATTAAAGTAAGAATAAACAGCTGTATATTCCAACAGTTGTCACTGTTATAGCGTGTTTGGTCAATCGCTCCTCCTGCTCATGCAGTAAGTGAGACATTTTCTGGTATGCCTGCCCACTTGATCCAATCAAGACAGAGAACTCCATAAATAGGCAGTCCAGTCTGCTCCTGAAAATGCAGAGACGCAGATCCTCCTGTTCTGGTACCTACACTGGCAATAAAGGAACAGGGAAGGCTACCAATTCCAGGGAACCCCAGTGAAAGCTATTACTACCAAACATGCCAGGTGATGAACAACGCTTGTAGAAAAGAAAGAGGCAAAGAGAGCTGCCTCGAAAAAAAAAAGAAAGACAGGACTTGTGTTATGTTGGTGACGTAGAGAGATGTGAGGGGATTTAAGTAGAGTCACATTCCACCATTGATCAATACACACTCAAACTGAAATATATAAAAAGTTTGTTACCGATTCAGGGTTCTTGACGAAGACCTTGGTGCGTCCCATCTGGTACTGATCGTTATCCATGTTGACAGAGCGGAGGAGGTGAAGGACCCCCTGCTGCTCTGGACCCCTCCAACATGGCCATGTCTCCGCTGTCAGAATAGCATACCTGGATACAACAAGTACACACGCAGCAACATAAAGTCAGTGAGAATGTTTTAGAGTTTTTTTTCTTTCAGGACAAACAAACACACATAGATGGATGGATAAATGGATTCTTTAAAGAAACGCTGCAGGATTAAACTCACCTCATCAGAAACTTATTGAAGGCTCTGCGGTAAGCGAATCCAGCCCTTCTTACACGTATGTTTTCCCGCAGTCCCAGGTATTCAACCTGATGCTTTGCCCTAAAAACAGATGGAACACCACCATTTGAGCATATGTTTGACAGTATGTGTAAAAGTTACAAAAATCACAGTGAGGATGCTGACCTGCTCTCCTCCCAGTCTTTCGGTCTTTTTGTTTCATTAGGTTTGATACAGCGGATATAGTGTGGAGTGCATTTCATCAGCGTATTCACCAGTTCATTAGCTTGTCTCTGTTGGAATATTCAATGCATTGTTAAAACCCCCAAAATACATCTTTATTCTGTTTTCTGCAAAGTGAGGAGAGGATAAAATGTACACTGATCGAAGGTTACCATCAGTTTAAAGCCTCACCTTGATCTTTGAGCTGGCTGTGGTCGGCCTGCCTTTCTTATCTGTGTTCAGGTTTTCAGGGAACAAGCTACGGATGAAGTCACTGTTGAGACAAATTAAAGTTTTTTTTATTTGATTTTTTTTTACTTCATTTCTTTTCAAAACATACCATGAGTAAATACATAAAATAGGTTTAAGAGACTTACTATTCGCTGCTTTGCATGAGCTCAATGAGGTCAGGGAAAAGCACATCTCGGTTCCTCTCACAGAAGCCATTGATATCATACGACACCTGAGATGACACCAGGCATTATATTTGCTGTGTAAACTTTACTGTATGATTATTTGCTATACAATTTTGAATTCATGTATTCATGCAACGATAAACATGTTTACTTCGTCTTGGTGTGACAAAACCCTCAAACACAACACAACACACATCAGCCAACAAGCATTATATTCAGGAGCCCTACAATTTGAAATAGAGTACAAATAACTGTCCGTGGGTAGTATTCCTGCTACCAGAAAGTCAGTGTGACTGATTTTATGTTCCTACTTTGCCAGCGTAGTGATGTATGACGAAGCCAGAGTTCCAGCTGTTGAAATGTTCATGTGTTCCCACGGCAGCCTTGAGTTTCTGCAGGAGTGTGTCATCTGCACCCTCTCCTTTGGCATGCATGGTGGCGCACACGTCATCCAGCACACTCATTACACCAGGTGGGTTCTGCAAAGAGAGGATGGAGAGTATGAATTTCACTATAAACAATCACCACATGCAACAGATTTCACACATTAGAAAATGTTTGGGACTAATAAACAAAAGATATCCTAGCAAACGTACAATATGACATTTAATTATTTGATTATAAAAGAACAAGATGATGACAATGTTTATTTCAAATATTGTTAAACCCATTAAAGCCAAGAAAGAACACTTTTTAAATTGTTTATATTTTTATGCTGTTTATGTCTCACAAATAAAGAGTCGGAAAAAAGGCTGCATTCCTGAGGTCAAAAATGGCAAAAGAATCAGTTCATGTGTCAATATCTCATATAAGGTGACTCTTTTGCTTATTTGGACCATGGGAGAATTTTCTTTTTTGTGTTTGAAAATAAGAGATTAATCAACAATGAAATTAATAATTAGTTTCAGTCCTCGATTAAGAGTGATGGAGTTGTGAGCTTACCAATTTATTTTCTATGAGGTCGCACACAATCTTATTGTTGAAGTACTCGATGGGAGTCCACTTGATGCCCTCCTGAACATACTCTTCCTAAGAGAAAATTAGAAGACATTAGAATTAACTAAAAGAAAGCAGATTTGAAAATTGACAACCACATTCAGACGGAAATTATTCAGAAGCTTACTCTTTGTCTCTATTCAATGAAACCCCATTTACACAGTAAAGTGCAAGTCTAGAGACAAGGAAGACAAATCAAGAGATGTGAAAGACTTTACAAAAGCAATACATTTCACTGTAGCTACCTGCTCAGCCTTCAGAGTCAGCTCAATAAAGATCTGCTGCAGTTTCTCGTTGACAAAGTTGATACAGAACTGCTCGAAGCCATTTCTCTGCCAGTGGGGGACAGAATCCAGTCAATATCACATTATTACCACAGTAAATATTGCTATGCTGTACCATCTCTAAAACTACCATCTGTTGTTTTAGTGGCGGCATATAAATATTATAGAACTGTACGTTGTAAGGGGACTGACCTGGAATATCTCAAAGCCATAAATGTCAAGCACTCCGATGCTGAATTCCTCATGTGGCTTCTGGATGGCTTTATTTATAGACTGGAGAAGACAGACAGGGAAATATAGAACAAATGTCTTCACTGTATGTCAACTTGCGTCAGCAACTACTAGGTAGGTAAGAAGTTTCTCCCTTATTTCACATTTTTTGTGGCTTCTGTGTTTAAAAAATTTGACTACCTCCACCAGGTAGTCAAAGAGTCGTGCATAAAGGGCTTTGGCCAGGGCGTCCCGTGTGTAGGTGGCCTGCTCCTGGTTCAGGGTCACATTGATGGACTCTGACTTCCCCCCCCACTTTGAATCCATCTTGCGGCTCGTCAGCTTGTCCTGCAGACGGTTGGGGTCTATGCCCAGCAGATATGCTGGGAAGGCAAGCACTGGAAGAGAAAAATCAACTCAACAAAATTAGGCTTGAGTAAAGAATGCTTCTTTCTGCAGTAAATGTAGATGAAACTGTCTGCAGTCTTTACAATTCAAAACAGCAAATGTGGGATGGTAAAATTGCTGCCCTGGATGTAATCACCAATTATCTATTGAGCAGGGAATCCCTTGGCAGCAAACAAAGGAGAAGCTAAACAAGGTAGTAGTGATGTGCACAGATCCTATCAATTAACAATGTATTTGTCATGGGACTTCTTCATCACCGTGAGCTGTAATTTACTCATATCCCTTGAGGGATGTGCACACACAATCCCCAGTGTGTGTACACGGGCATGGTTGAGTGAATATGTGTGACTGGTGTATGTGCATGTGTCTCACTCACAGTCTGTGCTCTCCACCTGCCCGTAGTTGCCTGCTTCTATGAAGCTGATGTTTCCCAGGTGGAGGATGCCTGCGACAATCTGCAGCACCTGAGTCTGGATGTCACCTGGGATCCCAATCACCTGCATGGCTTCCTGGAGACCACAGCAAAAATAAATAAATAATGAGGGCAGCAATTTGTTGCATCAACAAGCATGGCTAAGACTCAGTGGAAATATTTGATTTTCGTAACACACTTTTTTTGTAATATATTTTTGTTTCCTGGTCTTTCTGGTGGAACAATATTAGACTGTGATGAACAAACATAGCAACAACTGTTAACGCATCTAGCTAATGTTATGCTAACTAAAACTGTAAAAAAAATAAAAAATAAAAAAATAACTTTAACAATTAAGCCCATTAAAATGCTCAATTTGTTTATACTGTTTTAGAAAAGCCTACTTTTTATATCAATGAGGGCAAAAAACATTAATACATTTCAGCCGTTGAATCAAGAGAGAGCTTAGTTTATATAACCTGAGCTAAAACAAAACCTGAAAGTAGTTTTAGCTCAGTTTGCCCAATTAACTGAGTATAAGCATGGCCACTTACCACAAGAAAAAAGAAAAGCGTTAATATAATTTAGTTAGATAGAAAATAAAGTTTGAAAGTGTCAAAGTAACTCATGTCTAACTAACATTTTCACTTTTGACAGTTGTTTTCACTGTTAGCTAAACAAGTCGGAACTGTTAAAAAAAAAAAAAATGTTGTTGCTATGGATACCTGCCATTTGCGCACTGATTCAGCGGTTTCTATAAGGGACTACTTCTTCAGTAGAAACAAGTTTCAAGTAAAAATATTCATCGTGAGCTCTGTGTATTATATAGAGTAACACTTGCACTGTTTTTGAAAAGATGAGTCACTGATGTATGTAAATGTATTTGTCAATGCGGTTGGCACCTCAAGCAAAATTCTAATCGCCTCCATTATATTTTAGTGGCAGAGGAACTGGTAACGCCCACAGCAAATAAATAAAACAAAAACTAGCTAGCTAGTTACTAAGAAGCTGCAGTTTCTACAGGTTGGTCAGAAGACTTTGTTCTATCTAAGTAGTGAATAAATATGTAAAAATATGTTTAGTTTGGATTATCAGCCAAATACACCATTTACCAGACTGTTGTTTAATGTGTAGCCTGCAGTTACACGGTTTTAACCATTCATTTCCATGAAAGCTAACGATGGCTACACTGTTTGTCTTCAAGGCTGGATTAGCAACTGTCCCTGCCTGGGCCCCAGACCTGTATCAGGACCCCCAAAATCCCCTAGAGCATCACAGTTGGTTTATGGTAATGTAAACGATTTATTTTCTTTGTTTGGAAATTTGGAAAATCATACCATTAAGATCTTCATAATTACAGGTTACTCCTAAATTAGTTTTTGTTTAATATTATCACACAGCAAACCTGAGGTCATGTATAATTCACACAGTGATTCCCAAACGTCTTCTGGCCCCTCAACATCGAGTACTTTGCAACCAGGCAACACAGCCTAAATTAGATCTATGAGTCTGAACAGTTTCTTCAAAGAGTTAAAGTCCCCTCAAGACTCAGTGTTTAATTGTTTAATTTTATAGTAAAAAAATACACCTATAATAAGAGGCAATGGCTGGAGAAAAAAGTGCTCATATTTTTCCTTCATCACATGGCCCTATGTTTCATCCTGTGAACCCCTCAGAGGCATCCTGAGCTTCTATTGGAAACCACTGATATTCTCCACAATATGTAGTACCATAGTTTCTTGAAAGTCTTTGCTGTCGTTGGTCCCATCCACCTTGTAGGTCCCAGATTGGTTGAGGTAGTAGTAGTAGTCTGGGGTCATGACGCCCAGACCCTCTTTCTGCTGGCTGTTGGCGCCCTCTATCAGCTGGAAGAGAATAGTGTAGGTAGAAAAGTAGTTAAGAGGAGCAGTTCTTTTCAGAGTGGGTACAGAAAAATGATGAATAGATCAATATCACCTAAATGAATAATGAATCATAAATAGACAGTATCAGTATCTGTGACGATCAGTGCTTGTCTCTCATCTGCCTCTGACCTGATAGTAAATGTGGAAGTTCCGCTCGCTCTCATTCTGGCTCACCACCCTTGACTTCTCCAGCAGGAAGTTTGAGATTTTTCCGCCATCTGGCTCTCCTCCTCTGCTGAACTGAATCTCAAAGTATTTCCCCTATTAGATGCAAAGTCAAAGTCAACAATCAGAGGTGTCAAACAGGCTGTCATCTAATAAATCTGTCTGATCTGGTTAACTCTGCACCTGCTGAGTGAGTGCAATCCTTGTCCACCTGCCCGACACACTAACAAAGCCTCATTGAAACCTCAATAAAGCCAATATAGAGAACATTAAATATTTGTGTCACAAATAATTCAGATTAGAATTGAAATTTCTTAAAACTGTTGTCAGGATGAGACAGTGCCAGAACACTGTAGCAGATTTCCAGATAAAAACTGTGCCCTCCATGGTTGCTACATCTGTATGACCTGGAAAATACTCTGCATACATCTAACTACATTGACCTGTACTAAAACTTTCTAGCTACATGAAGGGGCTACAGAAGCATTACAATTTAGCAACTTGCACTAATCTGCACACTTGCATGTTGTTGTGGTTTATAGGTGTTAAAATGGAGTCATCGTAATGACTCCACTGATGAGAAATGACACGGGATGACATGTCTTGTTGTGAGCATCAAACCAACATTTCTAACTGAAACAACGCTTCAGCCAAACTAAATATTATGAATGTGCCCCCATTTTTCAAATATACCCTTTTCGGTAAGTGCATCCTTTCAATACTTTGTACTTTGTATCAATACTATCTTTTGATAAGTGAATAATGTTATTTTTCCCTTGGAGCTGAAACAATTAGTCAATAAATCAGTGAGTTGATTAACTGAAAATTGATCAACAACTACTTTAGGAATTGATTAAATTATGAATGCTCAGCATTCCATAGTTTTACCTTTAAAGTTGTATGGTTTGCATATTTGTCTGTCTCATGTGATAGTTAACTCAATATCTTTAGTATTTGGACTATTGGTTAGACAAAACCTCACCTGTGTTTGGACATTTTTTCACTGATCATAAATTAACTGAGAAACAATCCGCCTATCATTACAATAATAATCATTAGTTTACCAATAGCAGTATGAGAAATCCCCTTTACGTGGAGCATGTCTGTGATGCAGTTTTCTTTATCCCAATAAGAGATGTACCCTTCTTTTTAAACAGAAACAACTGAAAAAAAATCTAAATTCGTTCCATACAAGTCAACTAGCATAATCCAAGTCTCTGGATGCCCCAAATCTTCAATGCAGCTATTAAGATAAAAGCCTAAGCACGCACCTTTTTTGAATTGGGTGCATGAGCTTGACTGCGTGTTCTAGGTGTAAATAGTTTCTTTGGGCTTCCTGAAACTCAGATTATGTCTAATGTGCAGCAGCGGGCTGTCAACAGCTCTGGGACCTCATTGTGCCACCACAG
>OMLP01014674.1:17667-34929 GCA_900302685.1 Spondyliosoma cantharus
GCCACCACAGCAAAAAACAGTGGATCACCACATTAGGATTTCTCCTCCAGACTCCATGAATGTCTCCACAAAGTCATAGCAATCCATCCAGTAGTTTGAGTTATGTCAGTTTGAACCAGAGTAGTGGACCAGACAGCCAACTTCCCATGCCCACGCTATGCTAGCATGGCTAAAAATCAGTAAAAACTTTAACAACAAAAAGAAAAATGTATATTTTAGCATCTACAAACTACCACTCAACTAGCATCCGTGGTAGGTGTTGAAGAAAAGATCATACTCACAAAACGACTAGAGTTGTTGTTGCGGACGGTCTTGGCATTACCAAAAGCTTCCAAGAGAGGATTTGACTGTAGGATGATGTCTTTGACATGCTGCCCACACGCACAGTGACACAGTGTGAGACACAACAGAAATGCTTGCTCATTACAGGAAATGTAAAGACATTTTTAGCCATTGTGTGCTGTCTCTACCTGAACTTTCGATCCTCCTCCTGATACTTTGGAAATGTAACCCATGATATATTTGGCAGCCACTGTCTTTCCAGCACCGCTCTCACCGCTACCACAACACCATGTCAAATAGGACACAACACACCACAAAACAACATAATGTTACTCAAGCTACACTGGCATGTGGCATGCTGTATTATAAAAATGAAAGACAGGGCTGTTGTGATCACCTAATGATGACACACTGATTCTCTCCATCAATCATCATGTTTCTGTACATGTTATCTGTCAAGGCGTAGATGTGCGGTGGATTCTCATATTGGGCCTACAGAGACAAATAGTGAGAAAGAGATTTGTGGTCAGTCATCAACAGTTTGATCCAAACACCACCAATGTACAAGGACTGTTAATGAAATGTTCAGAAAGTGTACTCACAGCTCCTTGGTAAAGTTCGATCTCTCTCTCTGTGAAATAGGGCATCTGCTTGAACGGGTTAACTGATATTAATACAGAGCCAATGTATGTCTGAGCAGAGACGTCAAGGGGTGTAAATCGTCTTTTAGGCCATAACTAATATACTTGATCATTTAAAAATCCACTGTATAATATATTCGATAATATTCAGGTTTTGTTGTTGTTGTTTATTAAGGTGTGTGGCTAATATATGTACTAAGGGGTCAAAGTCAAATACATGTCCAGAGAAACCTGATAACAATGCAAATGTAACACCAATGCCCCTGCAAAATGACTCTCTTGACAAACCTGTCATAAATATGAGCACATACAATATAGTTTACACAATACAATTCAGCAATCAAACTCAAACACAATCTCTGGCAGTAAGGCTTGGGCCAATAATAGATATTACCGAATATGTCTTACACAATATCGAATATTGCACAGCTGTTACGACATCTTAAGCTTTTATTTTGAAAAGAAAATGCACTCTGAGCTGTCATGGCAGCAGAGGAAATGTACCTTGATATTTAAGGAGGTAGGAATGAGACCGGGCTGGCGGAGGTTACTACAGGTGAATTGGCCTGACATGGTGGCATGCACGCAGTGCTGTCAGACAATAATATTGTCTTTCATGATATTTGGCCTGAACAATTTAATTAATGTAAAATTTTGGATATCGCCCAATCTTGCTGGCAGTAAATCATCTTTTCATTTTGTTGTTGTGGCACGATTAGGAATCACTTTATAACAAGTGCACTTAAAAAACAACAACAACAACAGTGCTATTTGTACCAAAATAGTTGATGAGACATTTCACCCAAAACAAAAAGTCAGTAGGATTTGTGCCCGCACCAAATTTCATTGCAATTGTTGTGATATTTCAGTTTGAACCAAAGTAAAAGAATGACGGACCGCCATCCCCGCCTCACTAATAAATTACAGGTTATAGTTGGCGTCTGTCAAATGTATCTGGAATGGCAGTGGTCGGGGGAATTACTAAGGTCAAGTCTTCAGTATTTCTAAAAACTTGACTGACAATTATAGGAAAGGTTCAACCGTCTGTACTTCCTGATTACTGTGATAAAACAGTTGCCTTAAAAAGACAAAGCATTCTATGCAAATGAGAAACACCAACCACAAGGATCTTTCACTTCATGTCAGTGTACTATCTGGCATTTCAAAGTTTTTTTATCTTGAAAATGACTAATTCATACTTAATGATAAGATTAAGTTTGTTCATAACAATTTATAGGTCCTCTGTATTCATGACTCGCTGCTGCAAAGTGCGTGAAGTGACATCAGCTGTGAATTTCTTTTCCTGACTTTAAATATAGGTTTCAAGTTCAGCTGTGCTCTAAGAAGACGGAAGTGAGCTGTGAGTCATATTGAATGCAGAAGAGGAAGAGTGAATTCATTGTATTTATGCCCTTATATGTTTGTTCAAATTGCTTGACTTCGTATTTGTCATTCTATTGGCATATTTTTGTGTTTAAAGATGGGCTGGATGTTTTAATGGTGACAGTGTAGGAATCCATGTAACAGAGATTTTGAAGCAAATGCGTTTGACGTTAATTGGACAGGATACACAACAATAATACTCATTTAACCAAATTCAAATTCAGTTTTCTTAAATCTCTTAATCTTTTGGTGTTGTTGAGTGATTAAAGGACAAGGTAGAGAGTGGGATCTGATGGCAGACTGACAGAGTGGCTGAAACTTCCTGTCCCACATTCATTATGGTTTCCTGCCAGCAAGAATCTAAACAAGAGTCCGTCGCTGATATTTCTAATGTCCCTGCAGTTAAATCAAGTAATATAACTAATATTTGTGACCACAATTTGAAGTGTCCAGAATTGGAGACGATGATAATGAAAGGATACAAAGATGTAGTCGTCCATGTATCTTTTCTTAAGGTTTTCCACGATGGCATCCTCAGTGATCTTGGATAGCAGGACCATGTCGTCGACTCCGCTCTGCTTAACATTTTGACTCTGCCAGTGGTACTTGGCCTAAATCACACACGGGAGAGAGGAAGAAAGAAGGTTGTAATGTGTTTTTTTGTCTTTATATTCATATTTAATTGGCATATTAACTCCTTTGAAAGCTGAATGATGGAAATAGTACCATGTCCTACATTCTTGGAAGAATTTAAGACTTAAGAAAAGAGTCTGTCTTTAAATCTGTGTTTCAAAGTCCCCCATCTTTGCGGAAGAGCAATACTAAATTGTTGGTACATTCAATTACCAAAACAAAACAGAATAAAAGAAAGAAAGAAAGAAAGAAAGAAAGAAAGAAACAAGGAAGAAGTAAACAAACAAGAACAAATTGGAAAGTGACAAAAAAAACACAACCAGACAATGAAACAAAGAACAAGAAACAAACAAGAGAGAAATTAACTGATAAACAAGAATGAAAAACAAAGAAAAGGGAATGAAGTAAAATAAAAATAAAGACGCAAAAAATAACGGAACAAGCTCACAAACAACTAGACAGAAAAAAGTAAATAAAGAAGGTGAACAGAAGGAAGGAGACAGTCTAATGAATTTGGTTAATGACAAAGACAAGTTTGGCATCAGTTTAGAGATGTTTGAATGCAACCCAATGTGGTCGCCATTACAGGAAGCTGGGGCTGGTTGCTGAGAAACAGGTCAAAGATGAGGTGAGCTCATTTTCTAAGTTGGATGTTTTAGAGGAGCACCACCAAAGCTTTGTGACTTGCTGACTATACACAGGATCTGATCGTGACATGGTGATGAATCAACAACTTAATGATTGTTGTGAAACAATGTGTGTTTCAGTAATGAAGAGTGCGTCAAACAGACCATAATTCTCTGTTGAGACCTTCTTGTGGGACCCTAAGGTGAACTCATCTCCTGCGTCTTGGTTTTCCAAAAAAGATACTGGTTTGTTTGATGTGTGAAGTCTTGCAGGTCTTGGCATTGGATGTTGGTTGAGCTGTGGTCTGGGGCTTCCACCTACACCTTTACTCCTTTTCTTAATTTGTAATTCATTTGTCATATTCTGCACCAAACCTAATTAAAACTTTTCACCAGTAATCTCATTGTGAAAAGATTTTTATCTCTGGAAAAAAATAAATAAAATAAATAGAAATTCTGCTTCAGCCAGTTAACATTTGAAAGTTTCCAGAGTATCTTGTAATTCCAAAATATGTAAGACTAAGTTTTAAGGAAATGTGAAAAAAAGATACAATAAATGTTATTATTTGTATAACAGAAATGTCATGTACTGTAGCTCGATTAAGTCTTGGTCTAAGCAGACACACAGTATAAAAAACAGTGTTTGTAACATTTCCTCGTCTCATCGCATGTGTATTTTTAATTCTAAATTTAAATCCCCTCAGGGGATTTTCAGACGGAAGTCAGAAGTGTCTAATTAGAACCCTTGAAATCAGAAGCAGCAAAGCCCACCTGTTCTTACTGAAGATAAAAATCTTTAAAAACAGGTTACTATTATATAGTTTCATTAAAAAAGGTTAATTATTTTCCTGAAACTCTCTGCTCTGCACAGTAGGTTTCATAAATGATACTCAAACATGAGTCAATTCTGTTCTGTCTATTTTCAGTAGTGGTTCAATTTTCATTGGGCTCTATTTAGTATTTATTGCAGCAGGTTGGCGTATGTGGGATGTCTTAAAGTAAACTACAGGGTGCCCCAGTAGCTCAGTCGGTAGAGCACGCAACCCATGCACAGAGGTCTTGTCCTCGCTGCAGCGGCCTCGGGTCTGAACAGCGGCCCTTGTTGCATGTCATCCCCCCCTATCTTTGTTGTTGTAGACCAACAACAACACATTATGTTTATTTGTAATGTAAAAGAAACAAAAAAAAAGAGTGCATCCATTAAAGAATATTTAAAGATATTTGTGATCGTCTCCAAAAGTAAGCTGTTGAGTATCCATCTCTTTTTACTGAGTGCCTCGTAAAAGTGCTTTACTTTGTATATTGTATATTCCGGTTGTATATACTCTTTTTTACATTGTTGGCATTCTGTGGACAGCAAAGGAAGAATTTCATTGTACAGAGAAACATGTTTCTTTACTGTGCATACGGCAATCTTGAATCTTGATTAACTTTACCTTATCTCACTTTATCTCGTCACATGAAAAACGTTTTCGGACTGATTGCGGTACTGTTCGCTGTTTGTTTTACCTGCCTGAAACGGGCACTGTAAAAATTGTGCAGACATTATCTGTAAGCTAGCTGGCAACAGACGCACTTACTGTATCTATTAAAGTGTGTCTCGTATGTGATTGTGGTCAGCCTCTGACTGAACTCAGAACTCAGCAGAATCTCTGGTTCTTTGTATTGTTTCCCCCCAGTCTATCCCTTTTCCTTCCATTTTCCTCTCGGCTCTGTGGTGTAAGAAGCTTCAGATTTTGAGCTCAAGTTGAATTTGTTTCAACATGATGGCATGATCGACAAGTTTAGTCCTTCAACTGAGTTTGTTTGTAATCACATGGCTTCTGAAATCTGCTTCAAGCCCTGTCCACATTAGGATCGGGCTGATAGACGTTGCCATTGTTTATTGCCGATTGGCTGACAGTCGTCAACTTCTGAGCCCTACACCATCCCAAAACTGTGAGCTAAAATGTTCCACATTAGAGTTGTTGGCCTTTTTTGAAATTCTGGTCTGTTGTTGCTCAATGCACTAATGTTAACCTAAGACACTTGGTTACATCGTTTGTAGCAGTGTTTCTTTTCTTTGGACCGCTGTTACTGTGTTTCTTTTGTTCGGGCGCTTGTTATTTGTGTTCTCTTAGCTAACTTAGCTGGCTAACTTTGTTTCAAGCTTCTGAGGTTTCACACAGCTTAGTTACAGACATGTGGCATAGAAATATTAACCCTTTTAACCTGGCATGGGGATATATGGTGATGGATGGCAGAATAAAGCATAAAACTACATTTAATCACTAGGCCCGATTGATATTGGCCTGTCACAGATAAATACATATCGGTATATATTTTATCTGTGAGAACTTTCTCTTTACACATCCTAATGCAGAACAAAGATGTTAAGGGTAATTTATTATTATTCAATTCCGAGTGAAATTTATAATTTTAGTGCACTGGTGTTATTTTGGATGATAAAGCTTATCATTAAACTGTAAAATATCTTGCATCCGTTATATCTTTGTCAATTTGAGAGATCAGCTTTGATGGATGTATGCATTGATATTTAAAGAATACTGGCTATATATCAATATCCCCATGATCCAGTATCACTGGGGCTCTAGTATTAAACTAATTAAAAACCTCCAAGATCCACTGACGTCACTGGAATCCATTCTCATTAAGAAACACTTTCTACTCTTCAAACACTGAGCAGTCACGCGATTGTCGTGCTGTTGAATTAAAAATTCAAATTTGTCAGGCATTGAAAACCACAAACAGAATGCCAGGCACGACTGTCATGTTGTGGTTTTGACACAGTTGCTCTGATCTGAAAAACTTGCGGCAGCAAACCGGAACTTTCTGCACAGTTGTTGAAAGAAACTGAGCTGACCCTTTCACACCCGCCTCACTTCTCACAATTATTTCTGCCCGATTGTGAGTATCAGACATATTTAAATGGACTGTTGCAGATCTTTAAGTGCAGCCTCCTCAAGTCTTTAACTCTGATTTTGAAAGGTTAAAAGCCAAACGATTATGACTGTGTTTTATGACTTCAACAAAAAGTCTGGTTGAGTTTGGATATGTGAGGGATCATTCTGAGTGTGAGGAGGAAGTGTTGTAGGCCTCTCCTGTAGTCCACTTCCCCCCTCTCACACCTCATCTCTGCCTCTTGTGAAACCCTATAAACTTTGTACATGCTTCTAGTTCTCTTCCTGCAACTGCCTGCAGAACCCGGGGGGGCTGTCAAAGCTGTTTTCAACACTGTGTGAGCAATAAATCTTATCAACTGAGATTACAGTACAACTAGATTCACGGTTAATTCAAGATGATGGATTTTTTAACTTATTTTAACATGGGCGCCACATTTTATGACAGCTTCTTGTCCTTTTTACGCGTTACATCTGACTTTAATCAGTCCAAATCCACATTTTTATCTGAACTGTGATCCCAAATCAAAAAAACACGGCAATGCAACCAATGTGTTTTACTAGCTTGAGTTGTTCTCAATGACAGGACCATTGCGATTAGCTCAAGGCAGAAAAAGAGGAATCTCACTGTCTCTCTCAGAAGGAGCTGAATTTCTCTGAAGAGACGGCCTTTAAAGACAAACTATGAAATCCTTCTCCATGTAAAAATTGGATTCAAAACATGAAAGACTTTTTTATGACTTCTGAAATAAGATGCAGTTAATCGTGAGCTGTTGTCTCTTTTACAAAGAGAAAACTGTCTGGTTTTGAGAGCAAAGCATCAAAAGTCAAACACTTGAATGATAAAATACAAGACACATGCATAAAGTGCTAGTTTTCAGAGCGTACACACGTTACAGCTGTCTGATGTTGTGTGAGATTGAAAATGAAGGTGTGGTACGGTACCATTGTTGCTGTGGTGGCCTTTCCTCCTCAGGCGTCCACTGTCCAGAGAGTGTGTGTTTGTCTGAGTGTGTGTGTGTGTGTGTGAGTCGTTAAAATCCACCGGTCGACCTCCTCAAACTGCAGCCATCACACACACATCAGGACGATCAGCGGCAACAGCAGCCAGCGACCTACAAGACATCCACTGTTAAATTCAAACTACTTCCTCATCCTCCCACAGATTCAGTGTGTGAAAGAAGAACTACTCAAAGATAACACACACACACACACACGCACGCACGCACGCACGCACGCACGCACACACACACACACACACACCGATGCACGCACCACACAAATTTGAGCAGCTACTTCTGTATTTCTGTCATATTCAGAGTCATCAGAGCGAGGCTGGAATGATGAGTCTGATGACGGCGTCCACAGGTTAACGGGACAATTAGTCAATCCAAATTGATCTCGCCAACAGCAGACAAGCGTTGATGGCGACAACAACAACCACAGAGTGATGATTATCTTCAGTCTGTTGCCAAATGATGGTGTTTCAGTTACGCGCTGCCGGCTCCACCCAGCCTGTGGTTGCTTCACCGTGTGTTTCTGTCATCAGAGAAGCTGCTTCCAACGCCCATAATAACTGCAGCAGGTTCACACAGAGGTGTACACCAAGCTGGCAGTGGAGGTGTCACACTGAGATGTTGTTTTTGCATCTTCCGTGAGAATGTTTTCGAGTACCTGCACAACTTCAATCAATGAAGATCAGTGGCTTTATGAAATGGACGTACAATCAATTTTGATCTTCAGTGCGACTTTAAGTTCGCCCAAAAACTGAAAATTCAGTTATTACCTCCCCACCCTCATGCGGATGGAGAGTCACTTAAAAGTCGGGTTTCACAGCAAAATGGTGTTGCAGCATTCTCTTCAACAACTGAAGTAAAAGGGGACTTGTTTTATGACAGATGAAACCCAAAACAAAACAGAACTGGCTCCATATAGCCTGTACAGCATAATCCAAGTCTCCAGAAGCCCTGAGATCTCAAATTAATTTGAAAAAGCTAAAAAAAATGTGTTGGGTACAGCAAAACTTCACCCGACTCTTCATCATCATGGGGCATGGGGAGTAGAGAATGAGTAATATGAGTAGTCTTCATTTTTGGGTGAACTTATCTTTGAAGTGGTTTTCCTGGGATGTGTTTGGCTGTTTGTTTCACGCACTATTGAGTCAACAGAGTAATACGTGTTGTCTGGCTTCAGTCTTCTCTACTCTCGCTGTGATTGTCTTCCAGAAAGTTTGATTGTTTTCTTTCCTTTTTTGACTAAGTCCTCATGTGCTGCATTATATGAGATTAAATATCTCGACTGGTGCTGTTGTTTAATTTAAGATATATAGATCACAGGGTCTTATTTTACAAATGGGATTCTTTGAGTTTGTGTCCACAGGATCCATTGTTTCTATGCTTCCCATACCTGCCAATCAATCAATCAATCAATCAATCAATCAATCAATCAATCAATCAATCAATCAATCAATCAATCAATCAATCAACCAATCAATCAATCAATCAACCAATCAATCAATCAGGAAATTATAGGAAGATACATTTTGAGCTTTACGCAAGGTTTCTTTGCTCAACGTTGTTTATGAATCGAATGTCCACACACTGACTGAAGTGAACCTGAAGACAGAAGTCAAGTATAAATATAAGAACATTTTCATAAATGAGGTCCCTGGTCTCGCACACGCAGATTCTTTGGTCCTCTGTCATGAGGGATGCCGCCATTCAGACAACAGGAAGAAGTTCTTACTTCATCTTTTCCATGAATTCTGTCAGATCCAGAAATAGACCATCACTGATGATCTCAGCATGTCTGGATGCTATTTTAGCACAAGGAGAGCGTGATTTTTGTAATGCTGATACATATCTAAGGAAACCACATGAATGAAAGAGGCTCAAATGAGTTAGCTCATTAGTTAGAATCAACAATGCACCATGTTTAATCAATTTAATATTTCCTTTTTTAAAAAGATGTACATGGGGGACAAATGGATTCATCTTCTATAATATTGAACAACATACAGTACATGTCATGTTATAATTAGCATGTGAAAAACAAAACAACAATGACCGGTTCTGTCCCTCGTATTTACTCAGATAAAACAGGCTCACTACTCAGTGTGAGCCTTTATTATAGGCACAGGTAGATACAGAGAAAAAAAATGCCTTTCAGATGCTGAAACAGGAAATACCTCTGGAAGTTATTCTCTGAAATATCTTCTGAAACGGTATGTGCAATTGAAAATGTTACAAATGGTATTTCTACCTATTCAGTCCTGAAAAAACTACTGGGATGAGTTAGCTGTACACCCTGACGAAATACAACTCAACTGACTTTTTAAAGTAAATATCTTTAATATTTCTATGGTCCACATGGATGGATTAGCAGACCTTTTGAGTTTTTCAGACCCTGCATATGATTTAATAGTCCCAAATTTTGGTGAAGTCCCCCAAAAGTTATTTGTTTAAACTTAAAATTTGTTAAGATGTTTTATCAATGCAAAAGTCTGTTAAAAGCCACCAAAATGGGATGCATATTGAGACAGCATTTTGAGATTCTAATATTTTGCATGGTGACCCTTTAGAAATTGTTGCAGCACGTGACGGAATCCTAAAATCCGCCAAATGTGCTATATTTTTGGACTTAAGGGGCACTATTAGCTGCATTGAGCAAGTCAGGGAGTGTAAATCAAAAGCTTAAATTATGGTAATGAGGAATCCCTGGTGGGTGAGGGGCCCCACACAGCTGCAGTCTTACACTTCAGACCAGCTCTGCAGGTTGATATCACTACAAAAGGCTCAAATTGATTTCTACATAATTAAAAGCATACTTGTTAAAATGATAACTCAGAAACAATGACAACAACAGTGAACTAATAGCACCAAATCCAAACCAAAGCACCACAAGAAAAAACAACAACATTGCAGCTAATCCCCATAAAGACAAATGGTAGCTTCCTCTTTACAGTGAAATTATGTGACATTGAGTGTTGACACAGAGCTGCTTTCAGCGGTGATCAGTGTGAACGTTTCTGACGAGTCCGACCACTGCAGAGTTCAGAGCACAGTGGACGTCACAGTGATGACTGGTCTCTGAGCCAGCGGTTCTAAAAGTGTCTCTGAGAGACGGAGAAAGAGCTGAAACTGCTTTTTAAAGAACAGGCAGGTAAAATCTTCATTTGAAATCCCTACAACAGATTCAGGTCAGGTGACATCACTTTAAAAGGAAAAAAAGCTGAAAAGGGTTCACAAAGGGAGCATATATAAATCATTTAGATTCTGTCCTGATTTTTTGGTTCTTATTTCTGAGAATTCAGCACCTGGCTATACACTGAGTGATTCATTAAAGCAGCTATAATCAACATTATTATAATAACAATGAATAATATAAATGAGAATGTAACAATATAAAAAGTCACACGAAGTCAAGAGCAGAATTAATCTGCTCGGTCTTGCGGCGCTTTACAGCAAGTTTCAGTTAATTATTTATCTGTCTGGCTGTAACTGTTTTGGTTCACTCTCAACACGCTCATAATTATTGATTAATAATTATTTTGTCCACAGCAGACAGCTGTTATCAGTTAAAAAGCAATACCTGTTCACAACAAAACAGTTAGCAACTAGCTGGTGAACATGGTGAAGCATTTAGCAGCTAAAGAGACAAATATTTCCCTCAGGAGGTGGTGGGGACCAAAAACAGAGCTATAAGGGAGTGAATATTGGACTTTTTATTCATCAGGTGGCCACAAAGTTGACTCCAAATGAATGATAATGTTGCTTTTTCACTGCTTGAGGTGTAAATTAGCAGCTGCTCTATAACTTAAATGGTGATGATATGTCAGTGTTGTGTTAGTAGCTTGTTTCCACCGACCCAAAGTGGCCAAAAAATAATCGTCATGCTGGAACCTATGGAAGCATTAACTTCTCATTGTGAAGTAAACACTGTTTTCAGAGTGCCATGGCTGTAGAAAAATGATAAAATCTGCGTACAGATTGGTTCCGTATAAACCTCACTTTTACTAATCTACAAAAATTGAGGTAGCGAGTCTACCTTTGCACAACTGAAACAGGAAGTTTCACTGTCACTGTTCCCAGGACACGGTGGAACAACTGGATAACTGTGGAAACTCTGCACTGCAAAAGAAAAAGAACCAGCTGATGGAGGAGGCAAAGAAGGCGAAGCGGAAGAGTGAAATAAACCAAGGTAAAACACGAGTAAACACAGATATTTTTCGTCTTACCACTGGGACTTGAGACAGTTCAAAACCGGCATTTTTTCTGCGAGGTCAATGAACCTGAAATAGAAGGAAGGGTCTTTATGTCACTGAATCTTGGTTTAGTGCCAGACTGTACTGAAGTCAATGGGAGACACATGGAGAAACACACTAAAATCCAACATATCTACATTGCATGGCACCTGATAAAGAAATGTCCCCAGAAAATTAAAGAACACACATAGAGTAGGTTAATGGCTGATTCTTTTTTCCACCAGCAATATTGGTTGGACCGGCCCCATCTAGGTCACAATATTATCGGCCCTGTCTATCATCTGGACAAAAAAATGAGTAGTTACCCTCCTCTCTGAAGTGTTTTCTTTCATTTTCTGGAAACATTTCCTCATCATAAGTCATGCTATATAGATATGTCGGGTCTTAGTGTGTTTCCCTAATGCTTCTCACATAGACTTACAGCTGGCACCACAGTCTGGCACCCTGGTGAGATTCAGTTAAGCAATGACGCTTCCTTCTTTTATCGGTTGCTTTTACTTCATCAAAAAGTCATGAACCCTGCCTTTGAGTTGAGATCAATACAACAGGCTCTTACGGGGTTTTTTGGACAGCTAGAACAATAGAAAGTTGTCCGTTTCCACTTCAAATAGATTCAGATTTATAAAAGTCTGTGGCAGAAATCTTTTCACAGCGGCCTGAATGATGGCTTCAGAGGGCCATAAATACATCAGATCTGCAGCACAAAGAAATCAGATATTTTATGGGTTTGTAAATCCATCCTCAGATTAGCACTCCTGCTATAAAAAGCTCTTTGAAACCAGTGCGGTCAGAGGTCTTCACTCCTCCTCACTGGGTTGGTGCCTGCTGGCAGAGCTGACTCACTGTGTCTCACTGTGCTCTGAATTTCCACTCACAGTAAAAGTTACAAGCACTTTTGAATGAGTGGTAACATGTGGCAAAATAAACCAGAAAAAGAAATTAACAGCGTGGCCCTGCGCCGAGGGGTTTTCAGATAATGACGCTGAGCCGAGCTGTTAAAGTTCCTTTTTGAAGACTTTATGAACGAGCTGCCACAGTCTGCAGCCACAACACAAAATAACATCCTATCATCTGAAAATGTCCTGCTGAGGCAGCACTGGCTGTGCTCACAGTGCTCAGGCAGCGTGTCCTGGGCAGCGTGGAGCACTGTTTTACTGTGTAGTTGATAACATTTAAGCAGACTAGTTAACTAAAATGGCAAGACGATGGCGGATTCACTGCAGTGAGACATGTATAGCTTCCACAGAGACATCAAGTCAGATCACATCAAGACAAACATAAAATAAACAAGTCCTCAGACCGCTGACACTTTGTGCAAATCAAACTCTGCTCATACTTCAGCTGAACGACAGCGAGGACTCGATGAATACGTAGATACGGAACAAAGCAATGGCATAAAACAACGTGGTCAAGTAACAACTATTAGATAACATAGAAATCTCTCATTTTATAGCATAACATATTCCTTTTCTTGGGCAAAGATATCTGGAAAATAATTTTCTTTACAAAGTGGATTTTTTAAAAATTCATGACTAAACAAATGTCACCTGTTAACATACAGGTGTAAGAGAGTACTGCCAGCCCTGCGGCCAAAGTGAAATATAGTAGCACCAAAATATTAAAACAGAGGGATCATTTAGAAAGAGCGGCAGAGAGGGTTCATCCCAGAAGACGATGAGAGGGAAGTTACTCTCTCTCTGTTTCTCCAGCTTCCAGCAGCCCTCCCTCCAGTGGAATGTATAAGTCAGCTCGTGGTCAGCGCGTGGTTAGGGCTGGATTCTGGCTGGAAAAAGGTCCCCCTCAACGGTTAACGGGACCAGGTGGCAGTCCGACAGCGTCCCAGTTAGATTTCACACTCCTCTGATAGAGGGGGTGTGAGGGCTGCTGTTAAAAGGCTCAGTGGGAGGGTTTTCAGGCTTACTGTGAGTGTATACAGGACCCAAAGATGGGCGCTGTGAGTTTCATGGTGTCCAGGTCAGTGTCCCTGGCAGGTCTTGCAGCACATTTGCCTGAAATATGGCCGGCTGCAGAACTTGAACCTGAGCACCAGGGGGCAGTAGGCCACAGTGTTCACATCTTTACACTCTGCAGAGAGGACAAACAAGACAGAGCTTAACTACACCCTGAAGAACATGCATTGTCAATGTCTTTTTAGGAATGTCAGTGTTAGATCGCCATTTGAAAGGTTTTTAAACAGTTTTTTCTTTACTGAACCTCTGCGTTCCCTACCAAAGAGCACCTTTGTCACACCCAAGCATTCCAGACTATGAGGATTTCAATCAAAATACAAATAATTTTATCACTTATACTCACTTTTATTGTTCAGAGACTTATACTAATTTAATGGAATGACATAATCCTCTGATAGTTAGCCTGTGAATCAAGGAAACTTAAATTAAAGTATTTACTACTTGATTCTTGACAAAATCAGAGTTTAAAATGTTCACAACACATGAATGTGTATTAAATATTTTGGTTTATTACAACAGTAAACAATGAAAAAAGTCTAAAAACAGGATGCATCACTAAAAAAGAATCAGCGTGACGTTGTGCTAACATCAACAATCACTTTCAGGTAAGAAACTAGCAGTTGATATTTGCATTGCGGAAATATGATAAATTGGTCGTTGTCATTTTCAGTCGTGACTAACATTTAAATGTATGTAGTTAACACAGTGGTATGTTAGTGGATCTTACAATCAAATTGCTAATTGGAGCGTAAAACTTTACATTTTGATCAACTTCTACGAAGAAAATCTTTCTCTATTGTTCCTCCTATGAAACATTAGAAGTTGCAGTGAACTTTGACCTCTGACCTTCAGGGTTGTCTGTACTGATGGGCAGACTGAGGTCACATTTGCTCTTGCACTGCTGCATGGCTGCTGGCCGTTGATGTTCCAGACACTCATTGGACGGCTGGCCGGTGTGGGTCAGACACTGCACCGAACGCTTCTCCTGACCCAGACCACACTTTGCAGAACACTAAGACACAAACACACAGAACATATTTGAAATGGGGATTTCATTATAGCACAAAACAGACACTAAGGCCCAATCCCAATACATCCCTTGCCCTCCCTCTTAGTCCCTCCATTTTGCGCGATAATGGCTAGGAATAGAGTGTCTCGATTCTTGTCGGGATAGAGGGGCATGGCAAAGGCCTGGGACTAGGTCTATCTAATATCACTGGGCTGGTGGTCCTAGACCATCATTTCAACTTAGAAGAGAAATAATCAATGAAACCACATCTGGAGCAAGTCATTGTGGTTGAGTGGGCCAAGTATAGGACTCTTAATCAGGAAGCCAGGGATCAAATCCTTCTTGGAGCATATAGTATATATTTTTGCAAAAAGTTGATGGAGCATTTTCCGTGTCTTTACAGTTTCCTGTCGCTGTTTCGTTAGGTTTAGGGAGCTAAAATACTTGGTCAGGCTTAGGATAACATGGGTCGGGTTAAAATCTGCCCTTTCAAAACATTAAACATGTGTTTGAAAGGATAACGTCTCCCATGTGCATATTTTTCTGGTACTTTTCCCCGAGTCGCTGAGCTAAGACATTACAAAAAAACATGATTGGTCAGCTGCAGTGATGGTCCTTGAACAACATTAATTATGATGTTCTGGAACAACACCAACATGGTGATATCAGATCGTGTGTTAGGGCTACTTGGCTCTCCAGATGGAGGTTTTCAGAGGCACACTGCAGACAAACTCTCTGACCTTGAAAATAAGAGCAAAGTGTAAAAGCTGGCAAAGGGATTGAGCTGTAGCTGTATCCAACCATAAACCAAGAGACTTTCTTACCTCTCCCCAGGGACCAGTCACCCACTGAGGGGGAGGGCAGCGCTGCAGGTTACAGCGCACCCTGGAGGTGGGTCGGCCATGTTTGGGGCACTTGGACTCTGGCAGCGTGTCACCGCTCTCCCCGCTCTTGCACAAGACCACACGGTGCCTGTAGCCAGGACCACAGCTGGGTGTGCACTACAGACAGAGCAGGAGATGAAGAAAGAGGGAGAAAAGAGTGAAAATATCAGGCGGGAGGGCAGAGAGATGGAGTGGATGGGAGGGTGCAGCACGGGGTCACTGCGGTCATAAGCATGCAAAAAAGAAATCTTCTTAATCCTCTCAGCAGAGGGCAGCAGCTGTATGAGAAGTCAAGAGCCTGCTTAGTTCCTGTAAATCAGCTGGACATGATTTCTCTTCAGTGTGTGCCATCACTACTTCACACAGGACGCCAGAGAAAAGTTGAACACTGCAGCACTTCTGACACCATTTAATTTGGTTTCAGTTCATCTTGAACTGTGAGAACAGAGTTTAGCTCCAGGAACACAGTGGGGATATGAGAAGATGGACTGAAAACAAGAAAAAGTCGACAGGACATGCCTTAAAAGAGAAGCTGACATGTCTGCACAGCTACAAAGACAAAAGACACATAAAACCCTCAAGGAGTCCTCAAACTAACAGTCAGAATTAAAAATAGTTCAGAGAGATCCCACATGACAAGTGTAACAATATGTATCCATGACTGCAACAGCATGTTCAGTGTGATGTATTTGTCTGCTCCGTGCCTCTGTTGTGTATTTCATGGTTTAGGTGCTCTTACTTTCTCCTGGCAGATGTTTGGGTTTCTTAGGTTCAAATGGAAAACAAACTATTGCTTCATCTGAAAGGAATTCTGCACAAAACTCAAGTATTGGTAGAAATTCAGCCATGAGTTGCAGGAGCGCATGCAGACTACATGCATGACGGAAGACGTCTGCCTACCTCTGACCAGTCCAGGGCCAGCCATTCAGGGGGGCAGCTGTGGTTGCTGCAGGGCTCAGTGAGAGAGGGGCGTACGGGGGTGCACGCTGAGTCATCGAGGACCTTCTCCTCTGTCCCAGAAATCCTCCTTTTACACAACACCTCCCGTGTCCGCAGACCGCCGTTGCAGCTGCGGCTGCACTCCGACCAACCTCCAGTCGACCAGCTAGAGGCAAAGAAGAGCCCTTGGTTTACTAATTTAAACAGAATAATATAGTGTGGACAGACTGGCATGTATCACACACAAAACACACAAAATTAGCTAAAGTAGCGCACATACACACACAAGTGCATATGTGCAAAACAAGATTCTCTTTATAAAGACTGTAATTTGTAATTAATAAATGTGAATGTGTTTAAAGATGAACATTATAGCATGTACAAGAAATCAAATACCTCCAACACCCCCGATATAAGATTTAAATAATTGTGTTTTTATAAAGTGAGATTGTAGAATGAAGCCTAAACAATCACTACACTGATAAACCTAAACTCTGTCCATACAAACACCTGCACACTGCCAGTATGAAGGTGCGTCATCAATCAGCTACTGAGAGCTAACCTTATTCTAAAACTGGAAAAAATAAAACTTGCATAACTACAACAAGAATTAAACTACTAAACTGGTCTTACATAGAGATAGACGTAAGTGAGATAAAATGAGGAAATAACCCCCCCCCCCCCCACACCCCCCACCCCCCCACCCCCCCACACACACCCCCACCCACACAC